>VNKC01001400.1:0-43305 GCA_008042775.1 Drosophila pectinifera | reverse complement strand
TACGGCATTTTGCTTAAGTTCCATTTTTGGCCAAAATATGCTGTTCAGAAGACCTCAGGTTTACGCTTTTTTGGGTCCTTAAATGGGGTTTTTTATGTCCTACTTTTAAGGACAACTCAAGGTAAAAAATATTCATAACAAAGTCAAAACAGCCTCAAATTCAATTCGGAAAGCAGTTTTGTGTTAGTTTTTATTAGGTTAATTAATCTGCATATTGAGTTTAGAGATCAGAAAAAATAAATTTTTGGCCAATTTTTGACAATTTTAATGATGTAACCCCTTATCATTTTTTGAAAAATTGGCCAAAATTTTTTTTCTTAGTTTTTAAAATATTTTCTTGCCAACTAATTAAGCTTTAAACGGCGAATCGAACCATATACGGCATTTGGCTGATATTACATTTTTGATCAAAATATGCTGTTCAGAAGATATTTATTTTTGGATCTTTAAATCGGGTTTTTATGTCCTAATTTGTAGGACAAATTATTGATAAAAACATTCATAACTATACTAAAACAACCTTTAATTTAATTCAGAACGCAGTTCTATGTTAGCTTTTACGTAATTAATAAGATTTAGTAAATTATTACTAATTCCCCCAAGGATATTTATTGACACGTAAATTGCTCTCGAGCAGCAGCAACGACAAGTGTGAGGCGCCGGGGATTGGGGATTGGGGATTGGGTCCTTGTTGTCCTGCCTCGTTTGCCCCGCAGGTGTGGCACGAAGGTGTACGTGCTGTGCAAATATTTTGCTTGGCACTATTAAATTTTACTAAAAACAAACGAAAGGGTCTCACTCGCACACGCCGGCTGGAGCAATTTTTAATTAACGTGATTAAATTAATTTAATGAGCTCTTCTTTGCCCGCTGCTCCCTTTAAACTCACTTTAAGCGACAATTAAATTTTCATGTCCTGTCCAAGAGTGTGTGTGTGGGTGTGGGCGGGGTGTGGTGTAAGGACAGCGTCAGCGACAACGAGACGTAAACATAAACGCCACGTTACGTGTTATGTACGACAGGAAATGATTTTTACGATGCCCAGCAGCAGCAACAGTAGCAGCGGCAACAACAACCGCACCACATGTCTCATCAACGTCAGCTAGCCAACATCCTTCGTGGGTCTGGAAAGCGGCGGAGTGGGGACATGGGGGACAACCGAAGAGTTGGAGGGCTGGAAGCTCCGCCGACAGAGAGAGGACACTTTGGAGCGGCATTATCATTAACAACATCATGCGAAAGTGGCCGCCTGCTTGGGCCTGGATCCCATATACACAAATGCACAGAGAATATATATATTGCTATATAGTAAATATTCTGAAAAGGTTCTTAAGCATTACGAATACTTGTTATATTTATCCTAGAATCAATAATTGGATCATATATAATATAAATTGTAATATAAGTAATATATTCTCCATCTCAATAAAGCTTTTTTCCACTTAGCCATCGCGAATTCATGTTTTTAGTTTCAGATTTATTATTTAATAATTTTATTTTTAATTTCACACCGAAGTTTTCCCCTCAGTGTACTATATATCCCACGTTCGCTCCCATATCGCACACACACTGTCAATTGCCGGCTGATAAGGGGCGGGTGGGGTGCCGCCTGATAATAAAGCAATTTCTGTGTTAATTTGTATGCCATGACCGCGTAACCCCACTTGCCCTAATGGATGTTCTCCGGCCAGATACAGCGGCCAATTGAAGCCAACGATATGAGGGATAATCCCCCGAATGGCAGATAAATGTCGGCACAGAGGAAGCCAGGTACCCGTCACGCTTCTAACCTGACAGATAAAATAGAAATACAAAAGCTACTAATGTCCTAAAAATATATGGTTGGTATAAGTTACAAAATAGGCTATCAAACCTACAAAATAATTTATGATAGATAAAAGAGCTATTTACATTAAAAGGCAGCAAACGAATATTCAAGGCATAATGTGGTTTGTTATGTTATATTTTATACAATTAAAATTAAATAAATAAAAATGAATATTAATCAAGAATCTATCAATGAAGCGAGATTACCCAAATACTCAAGGCTTTTATGATTCAAAACTTACCCAAAACCTCACCGAAATTTGCTGAAATAGTTTTACTTGCCAAGAAGAAGAATTTCCATTTCAGAACCTTACCCTCTCAGGGTGGAGTAATAATCTGTGGCCATTTTTCAACAATGTGGCACTATCAACCCGACTATTTTCACCTTTTCGATATCAATAATCCGCACCCATTAATTACACTTGGTTAGAAGTCAAGGGACGCGCTCCAGTGAGTGTCGGGGGGGCAATATTTTGTGTCCGCTGCCAACTAATTGCAACGGTTACGACGCCATATGGCCAGCAAGTCATCGAAAAGGGGAGTCCCCGAAGGACCTCGCATCCAGCATCCTTGCCAGCGATGCAGCGCGCGTTGGTGTGTGAAATAGACAACTTACGTGCCACTCACCTGCGAGTGTGTGGGAGGATGGCAACTTGCAAGGAAAAATGCGGAGGAAAATTGCAAGTTTTCCTGCCCCCACGCCAGCTCACACTCGCTTCACTCTTCCTGCACATTTTTCACTGCCATGTGCCAGGTTCATGTCGTTTGCTTTCACCCCTTTTACCCCGGCACATTTCCCTTTGGTTTTCCACTTTTATTTTCGTCTTTTTTCCTAGTTTTCCTGCACTGGCACTTGGGGAATTTACGTGTGCATGCATACGCTTAGTTCCCACTCCCCGCAGAAAAGGGAAAGCAAATTCGAGAGCCAAGTTCCCTTTGTCGGCTTGGCCTCCTTTTGTTTTCTGGCTCTGCGGTTAAGCTGGAATAATGCATGTGGGATGTGTGCATTCTTAGGCGAAGATATATGCACATGCATTCCCGTCCATCCCGACATTAGCCCCAGCCATCAACAATATCTCAACTAATGACAGATTGCAGGATGCTCGTACTTCGCCTTTTTAGACTTCACAGAATAGTTGACAGGCTGACATAAGCCCTTGAAGGTTTTAGTAACTCTTTTAAAGGGACTCTGATTTGAATACTCTTACTATATTTTTAAGGTCTGAGAGATCTGTTTTTTAATATCCAATAAAAAATCCAGAAAATACACACTGCATCTTCGAACAAGATTCATTTTACAAGGAGAATAAATGGAAATCTTTAGCTTCTGGGAAAATTTCAAATAACTGTGGAGAAAATATACATCCAAAGAAAACCAATGAAGAAAAGTCATGTTTTTTGTAATTTATTTCTTGTGTTTTATTGTATTTCATTGTTTTTGTTGTTGTTCATTGATGTTGTTGTTTCATGTTTTGTTTTTGTTGGTTTTTTTTTTAATTTTTTCCCATTTACTGCTAAATAACTTTAAATGTTGTATTTTCATTATCAATATAATTCATTCTTCGTCATCTTTCTCACTTGCCAGCTTCTTATTCATTTTCATCAATTCTCTCATCTCTGACTTCTTCTCGTTGTTGTTGTTGCATTTTGCAAGATTTGTTTTCGCTTTGCTTTGCCTTCCTTGTTCGTTCTTTACATGAATAATAACTAAATTTGTTCTCATTATAATAATAAATATAATAATAATAATAATAATAGGTAATAATGATTTGTTTATTAAAT
This sequence comes from Drosophila pectinifera, assembly GCA_008042775.1. Taxonomy (NCBI): domain Eukaryota; kingdom Metazoa; phylum Arthropoda; class Insecta; order Diptera; family Drosophilidae; genus Drosophila; species Drosophila pectinifera. Next base: position 39,697 of record VNKC01001400.1, on the reverse strand, counting down.
ATTTTTAAAAAATTTCGTTTTTTTGTGTGGTTTTGTTGGTTTTTTATATTTATTTTAGGAGTATATGTATCATCGCTATCATTTATCATTCGTCAGAGAGCCGTTTCGCCCACCCAAACTTGTTCTCATCGTTATTCTGTCCTCTTGGGGAACTCTTCCTGCCAAAAACTCCGTACTTAAGAACTATTATTCCAATTCATCTTTATTTGTATATGTGTATAGTTAAGTTGTATATACTAGTTCATTAATGTATATTTAATATATGTTTAATACAATGTATATTTGTAAAAAATAAAACAAACTACAAAAATATATATGAACACAAAAATAAACAACGAACAACAATTATTCTCTCCTAGACCTCCTCACTCCTCCTCCTTCCGCGAGTATGTATCACAAACAAAAAAGACATAAGACGGAGAAATAATATTTAGAAAAACTTAACTCAATTACGAAAACAATATAGATACGAGATATACATAGATAGGGCAACCGAGGGCGGGGTTATGCAGAGCTTTCGATCTCTGCGTGAAGAACATAGCGAAAAATTCGTTGATATCACCTGACAAAAATGAATAACTACTTACAGTACGTACAAACATATGCCGTGTGTCATAGTGTAATGCCACAATATGATTACCATCTGATCTTGAGTGAAATGAATTTTCCTCACACTCCTCAATAAGGTTTCTGGTAATTTTCTTTACTCCCTTACTCCGCTCTCCTCTCTCAGTAGTACAATAAATTTAGTTTCTTTTACGTTGCAACATTCAGTAATTGTATTTTTTTGTTTTTGTTTCTGTTTTAGTTTCGATTTTGTTTTTGTTTTTCTTTCAATAAACACATCACATCATATTCACAATTAATAATCATAATGATCTAATATATATGTGTAAATATAAATTAAAATTAACAATAATAACTATGACTTACAATGAAGGAGACTCTACACATAACTACATTAAACCCTCTTTCACTTCTGTTCCTTCGTCTCAGAAATATTTTCCTTTATTAATTATAGTTCTTGTTGTTCGGGCGCCATGTACAAGCGTCAAGTGAAAACTATAGAACGTTGAAAGGATCGCATCGAAATCAATGTATATATATATTGGTGTATATATTGGTTTGATGTTAAGGCAAATAAAAGTTTCGTTTCTAGTTTACAAACTCGTGCTATTCTACATGCGCGGCCCCGCCAACGAAGGGGGCCGGTCTACACATACTAGGGAGATGTCAAGTCGAACAAAATTCCTTTGAAATCTCTTATGGTACAATGATTCTATAGTGTCTATATGTGTATGCAGTTTAGTTTGCTTAGTAACTAGGATTTCTCGTTTCCACTTATTTGATTTGGTTTTTTTCTCATTTTTTAAATTCTATTTTGTATTTTTTTTTTGTATTTTTTCATTTTAAGAACATATTTATTTTTTACACAAAACTTCATTGTTTTTTTTGCCATTTTGCAGCTTATTGTATTACTCATTTGTCTTTATTATAATAAATGTTAGTAACTGTTAAAATGTCGACGAGTTTTTAGTTTGAGAATCTACGAGTATGTGTGTTTATTTATCATTTATTTTACTTGTTTATGTTAGCTAGTTTAATTTACTTTTATTTGTAAGTTATTCGTTTACAACTGTTCCACTTGCTGTCCGCGGTCGCCACACATAGAATTAAGGTCTGCTTATAATGGACGGAAACTTATTAGGCATTCTTATTTGGAGAGTACGGGAAGTACGAGTAAGTTGTCTTGCGGAGGCTTCGAAGAGAGCGAGCTGAAGTTGAGTACTACGATTAGGTTTAGGTTTAAGGTGTTAGAGAGAGAGAGATAGGGATCCAGGTGTATGGATAGTGATAGCGATAGAAGTGATAGTTGCGATGATGAAAACAAATTTCCGTATATTATAGCCAGCCCTTAAATGTATATGTAGATAAATCTGTTATTGTTGAACAATTATTAGCTAGATGTCGAGTATTGTTGGTGTTATCCGTTATTGAATGGAGATATTCGTACGCTTTTGCCTCGAGATGGAACCAATTTAAAAATACGTTTAACTATCCTGCTCGCAGTGGCTCCAGTAATATCCTTCCTATCCTGTCTGCCTGCCTGCCCTCGTTAAATTATTATTCCTCTTTCGTATTCGTTTTCGTTTCATTTTGTTTCTTTAAAAGATCACATTTCATGTTTAGTTGCCTTTAGTAAATATATATATATATATATATAATCAATATATTTGTGTTAATGTATATATATATATACGTGTACAGACATAAATATACTGTAGTATATATACATATATAGTGTATATACGTATGCTTGTTTGTATATATAATAATTAGTTTCTGTTCTGCAATTTATTGTAATTGTTTTTCTGTGTGTGTGTGTGTGTGTTCCAAATACAAGTATCTCGAGTGTGTGTAAAAACCAAGTTACAAGTCTTAATTACAACAGAACCATTGAAGAGTAAGTGAAATAAGTTTAAGTCGCATATAGTGGGTAATGTCTATATACATATAGTGCTTACAAATCGATTTGCATAGGAAGAGATATAATAGTACGGTACAATTTCGATTTCTGTGTGAGTTTCTGTTAGAGAGTCGGGATTTCTATTCATTTACTAGAGAATTCAGCTAAATGATACCCTTTAAAAAAATTCTCCGCCCGTTTGTTGCTGCAAAAAATGCTTATCGCTTTAGATTTGATTAACTTTGTGGTTGTTTACCTCGTTCGATTTTGTTTTCAGTGTTCTCTTTTGATGCTTCCTTTGTATATAAAAAATATGGCTCTCTTGCTGTAGTTCTGCTGATTTATATTGATCGTTATTATAAAATGTAAAAAAGGATTATGGTTTCTGTACTCTGTATCTGATTCTGCTTTATGCTTTCTGCTTAATAAAATCTCCGTATGCACATCTGGATCGCTTGCCTCTTGTAGTAAATCGTTGTTGCAAAAATAGGACGTGACTGTACTTTTTCATCTTCATCCTCATCGCTATCGTTATCATTATATTTATCGGTATCGTTATCGTTATCGATATTATTGTTATTGTTATGAATTTATTATTAGTTGTTCTTGCTGCTTACCTATGGCCTATATAGATTCTGGTTTTTGATTAATTTTGACTATTTGCCATGGAGAACTGTTTGTCAGGCTTAACCTTAGCTAATATTAACACTCCTCACTAATTGTTTATCCACTTTTATGTACCGTTATTCAGTTTTATTATGCATTTTTATTTGCTTTGAAATATGGAACACTAGAGTTTAAAATAGTTTGTAACTAATTTTAATGCAACTGCGCTCTCCTCCCTTGATCTTCGTCCACTTGTAATATTAAGTTCAATTTTTAATTGCTAATTTTCGTTTTTGTTTCTTTTTGCATTTAACAACACTCTTTTTTTAGTTTTCTTTTTTGTTTTGGTTTTTGTAATATTGTGTAGAGTCGTCACTCAATATTTTCCCTCTAATGCATGTCACTTGATGTGTAAATCGAATGCTTACACCTTTAAGTCTTGCTATACGTACGAAAGAGTTCTGCAGAGTTCTCATCTCTCAGCCCCAAGTAGTACTTTCGGTTCTTATTTGTAAATAGTTTGTATCAACCTTTAATTTTCATCAAAAACTTCAATTGCTGTATTTCTGTGTGTGTTAATGTTTGTGTTCCTTTTGTTTTGTAGAATGTGATTGTTTGAAGTTTATTCGTTACTAGATTTTAGACCTTCAGCCAAGTTCTGCATTTGCCTTTTGATTTGTTCCAATTTCAGCTTGGAGACTGGTGCGGAGCATCGCATTGGGAGTATTTATGATTGGTATACGTATCGTGTGGCTTAGGTTGTGAAGAATATATATGCAATATAAGTTATCTAGGTGATGTGGAGTTGACAAAAACGAGTATTCCAATGAATTAGGTAGGTGACAAAACTATTAATTAAAAAACGCCTATGCGGGGGGCTTTCGGAAATCGCTGGAGATTTCTAAACGTTAATTATAGGCTCCAAAAAGTAGTCAATGATATATAGTAGAATTTTTGCGAATTCTTCAAATATTTAAACTGAATTTTAACTCACGTAACATTAATTTAGTAGATCTTTACAATATCCAGTTATTTCCTCCATAAAGTACATGTTCTATATTCCTTTGCCTACTCTTGGCTCCTTGAATTATTTCCGTTCAAATCTCTGGAGATTTCACGAGTGACCCACTCCTTTTTTACGACTTAATATACGATGTTTTTGGGAAAATGAATGGAGTCGCCGCCTCCTCCTCTGACTCGTTAATAGGCCACCCAAGCCCCCTTCTAGATGCACGTCGACGGCGCCGCCACTGTTGCCGGTGCCGCCACTGTGATCGTATTGGCCGGCATGGCGGCCACAGTGGTGGCCACCACTGCACCCATCTGTGATGGGTAATGGTGACCCACATAGGCGTGCTGCTGCTGCTGCGGCGGCGCCGGCTGGGCGGTGTACTTCAGCAGATGCTGCTGCGGTGCCGCCTGCAGCGAGATGAAGGGCGTCGCCTGGATCGGGATGCAGTTGGAGTTGTAGTCGCTGCTCAGCACCAGAGTGGGCGTGGCATCCGTTGTGTAGTAGGCCGGCGAGGCCTTCAGGAAGGTGGCCTGCTGCGGATACTGCTGCTGGGGCGTGGGCATGGTGGCCGTCGAGGTGGTGGACAGCGTGGTGGCCGAGGAGAGCGTGGGCGAGGTGGCTATCGAGCAGGAGGACGACGAGGAGGCCGACGAGGGCGAGTACGGGGAGCTGCAGTGGTAGGTGATGGTGTGCTGCTGCTGCTGCGCGTGTTGCTGCTGCTGCTGCTGCTGATACATGTTGCTGGCGTGCTGCTGTGCTGCCTGCTTGCTGGCATTGCTGTGATAGTAATTGTTATTGTTGCTGTTGCTGTGGTAACTGAACTGCTGCTGCTGCTGCTGTTGCTGCTGCAGCGGCTGCTGTTGCTGTTGCGGCTGCTGCTGCTGCTGCTGCTGCGGCTCGATGATGATCAAGTTGCTGGCGCCGTTGTAGGCAGCTGCGGCCGCAGGATTGGTGGCATTGGCGGCCACAGCAGCCGCCGCCTGCTGGTCACTGGGACTGGTGATCATGGCCGCCATGATGTTGGCCGGCGGCAGGACAATCGGTATGTGGTAGTATTTACACTGCTTGCGGCGGCACTGGCTGTTGGCATGATCGCGGCAGACAGCAACACGTTGATCAATCACCTCGACCTTGTCATCTGCAGGGCGTTGAAAGCGGGGGATAGAGAAAAGAGAGCGGCACGTTAGTAACTCACAGGTAGGACTGCAGGCAGGCTAGTAAGTTGGTCTTTGGCATTAGAAAACAGTGAAAGCTTTTCCAAAAATTGTTCAAGTATTTTTCGGTAATAATAAAGTGATCTTTACAGCAGCTGGCTCTCAGACAATTACAATCTCATGGGATCTTATATATGAAACGTGAGGAGAACAAGAGACTTTGCTGCCCGGAATAAAAACCTCTCGCAAATATTCGGTCTTTACAATATTCCATCATACTTTTGTGTATTTTTGTGTGTGTAATTATCTTGACAGAAAGCCAAAACTCAAATTTATTCAACAAAAAAGAGAAAGAAAGACTAAAAAATCAGTAGGAGTATTGAATGGTTTTACATTTCATTTCAAAACAAAGACATCAGCCAATTGCGCAAAAATAAACGGATAAACTGGTTGTGTTCTCCTAACTACAACTTAGGATCAAATCGGAAATCATCTCAACAAGGTCTAGGAGGAGAAAGCACTAAAAGCGTTTAAGTTCAAGTTTAGATATAGATGTAGAACTAAACCCAAGAGCGGGAAACGGGGGAGGGGGAAAGTATAGCGAGATATATAGATAGTACAAGGTGAACTGAGGGAAAGGAAGAACTTAGGCACATGCACTTACCTTCAGTTAAATGAACGAATCTACAATTTAACCGACTGCACATAGATCTATTAAAATCTTGGCACACCGGGAGGGTGTCCAGTAACTATATAGATTGGGCATGAGATTTTGTTTGTTGTGTGTGTGTTTTCAGACATATTTTTCGGTTTTTTTTTTTTGGTTTGGATATGGCGGGATGCAAACGGAAACCAATTGAGGAAATCATAAAGAGTATGTAGGTTTTTGTGTGTGATTCGAGGGGGATTTGGTATTGTTTTTTTTTTTTTTTTATCGATTTTATATATATATTTCATCGGTTTTCAGTTTCGAAAAAAAGAGAAGAGCAGAAAAAAGAAAAGAAAAAGAGCACAAATTAGTTATATCTTATAATATTGAAATGGTTCACTAGAATGGTTAATGGTTGGTTAGAATAAATACGGTTTCGGTTTCGGTTTCGGTTATACAATTGCTTGATGTTTGTTGGTGGAGTTCCAGATGTTAGTCGTAGTTAATAGAGCTAACTAGATATGTTGGTATAGTAGGTGGGTATGTCTCGAACGAACGTTCTTATCGGTTTCACATGATACATTTAAGATATAGATACTCGTATGCTAAGCTAAGTAGTTTCTCTTTGACTTAAATAATCTAAAACAAGGCGGAAGAGTGTAAATCATAAGATATGGCGAGACTTGCAAATGAAACGCTAATGTAGGGCACTGAATCTCTGTCCTGTCTCTTGATCTGTGGGATCTGCGCTATATGGTGGGGGATATACATATGTGGAGACTGTGTGTGTGTGTGGGGGGAACTCAAACGTTAGCTTAGAAATAAAGTTTGCCAGGAAATAAAACACACCGCGGAAGCAGCAAGTATTCGCTCTGTAACTGAAACTGAAACTGGGCCAAGAAAGCTAAAAAGAAGCTCCGAATGCGAAGCGCCTCAAGGAGAGCTATGGCTATCTGGGGGGTGGACTCACTCGTATGTGTGTATGTGGGTTAAGGAACTCAAAAATGCTCTCTGATCTCTGATCTGATCAATCTGATTGCTTTTCTTAGGTTCTATTGGGGCTGTACTAGGCGGTAACAATTACATATCCTAATAGGCGGCACTAGAAATAAAGGAAAAGAGAAGAGAGAAGAGAAAGAGAGATCGTAAAAGGTGGGGTTAATACTTTTTACCATCATCAAGGGCGAGGGCGAGAGGCGGGAGGCGAAGTACCTCTTTTCGGTGCAACATTTTCAAAAGAAAGAGAGAGAGGGGGGAAAATCAAAAGCTGCCGAAAAGCCAAACTCAAAGTGAAAGCTTCGATCCTCGCTATGCCGTATATATAGTATAGTATATATCTCGCTAAACTGAAGCACACGAAAAGCTGGAAGCCAGGGCAAAAGCTAAGCACACAAAAGTCCATAGAAGCTTCGCCGGGAATTATTATCGAGGATTAAGAGTGGGAGTGTCCTAATTACCTAATTATGTAAAAGGTGCCGTTCACTAGCATCGGACACTGAGTGTACAAGAGGCCCCTCTCCGGTTGGGCTACACGATATCGAAATATACATATATAGAGAGAATACACAGAGTTTATATATAGTAACATCTCTAGAATTTGGTTTAGGTGTTGTGGGTTGTGGGTGTTCTTGTCGTTCTTCTTGTTGTGCCGATGTGTATGAGGTGTGTGCGTGTGTGTGTGTGTCTCTGTGTGTGTTGGCAAACAAACAACTGCTAACAGCTATGACACCCCGAGGTGTGTCCAGCTCATGTCTCATGTCTCACAGCTCACAGCTCGCAGCTCCTCCTGACATCACCTTCTCGGGGCCACGCCTTTGGCCCAGTTTGTTTGTTCATTTGCTTGTTTGTTTGCTCGCTCGCTCACCTGCCAGCTGGACTGGACTGGACTGAGTCGGGAGCCAGGGAGCGGCAGCGCATTTAATTTGATTAACTGAACGGGCACCCCACTTTCCGTAATTCTCGGCGTACAAAGAGCCCGCCCACCTCTCCGCTAATGCGAGTACTTGCTGCTCTATGTGGGTGGTGTTTCATTTCCAGTCAAGGTTTAAAAATAAGTAAAACTTAGCATATATAGGGGGGGACCAGGGCAAGCGCTCATGCGGGACAGAACACCTATAGCCAGGCCAGACTGTACCTGTCCGCTGGCGTCCGTGTAGATGACACAGGAGGCGTTGAGGGGGATTTTCGGGTTCGCTATTCGCGGTCGAGAAAAGCCAACAAAATCATGCGTGGCGTTAAATATTTGTACAAAAAATACATACAGAATAGTGTGTGTGAGAGTGTGTGGATCGGGTGATAGGAAAGAAAAATATATATAAAATATATGGGTGGACACGGAAAGATATATGCATAATAGTTTTAATATCGGTTTTTGTTGTTTGTTTTCCATGCAGCGTTTGTTTTTTGATCCGAATCCGTGCGTGATTGTTGTTATTCATAAATTAAATATATATTTAAATATATATATATATGTTGCATGCAAATATGGTGAGAAAACATTGTTTCATGTTTTTAATATTATCATATTGATTGTTGGTTGTTTTTTGCGCATGTGTGTTAGCATGTGGAAAAAAGGTAGAAAAATTAGAAGAAATAATTATTTGTATTCGTAAATCCATAGAAGAGAAATGAAAATTAATTAGTTTGCAGTAAAAAGAGACTTAAAGTAAAGCGTAAGCTGCATATGCGAAAGACAAGAGCCCCGAAATTGGTCAACTTTTTTTTACACCGAATCCAACTTTCCGCCTCGTTGACTGTCCGTAATTTTCGCCTTGATTTCGAATTATGCAAATAGAGTTGGAAGCCTCGAAAAAGCCAGCCAGTCCACGGGGGGGAAAGGTGGCAGAGTTCAGAGAAATAAAAGTTTGGGAGCCTGGGCCCAAAGGACACGAGTTAATAAATGTAAATGTGTGACACCACGCCTCCCCCATTAAAATAACAATGTTTTCGTGTTGTAATTACGGCTTTCGCCAACCCCTGCCCCTCTGGCCGCTGGTGTAATTAACTTGTTGCTGGCGGAAAAGTTTTTTTTCCGGCTTTGCTGTTGTTATTCGCATATGCAAAAAGGCAAAACGCACTTAAAACTATCGTAGATTAGTCGGGTTGTTCGGTCTGTCTGGGTTTAAGGGGTTGTCGGGGTTTTCGGGGTTTTCGGGGTTTATAAGCTCGATGCGGCAGGCAAATTAGCAAATTATAATATTGTAGCATACTTTTTTTTCTGGTTTCGGGTTTCGGATTGGGGATTTGGTTGGTTAGTCGACGCTGCAAATAAACGGGCTTTGAAACTAAAATATTTATAAACAGCATTCAAGCGCAGGCTAAAGCCAATGGCAAGCGGTAACTGAAAAAGCAGAAAGAAAAACACAAGAGTCAATAACGATGAGTAAACAAATAAATAAACAAATTATAACTCATTTGGCAGCAGCGGCAGAGCTATATATGTATATATATAGTAATTGCATTGCGAAGCGCATTTCAAACTTGTTACTGCGGCAGCCGTAAATGCTGGAAATGAGAGGAAAAGAATCAGAGGGTAAGGTAAGCTCGGTTCGGTTATCAAGCAGGGACAATCGCTCCTCACAGGACATCATCATCATCACACAGAAACAAAGGCAAATACTTACTACATGTACATATACACAAACAAGCCTGCAAAAGTCAATCAAATATATGGTAGATAGAAAAATACATGTAGGGGCGGCGGCTTTGATAAAATTTTAGAGGGAAAAACGCAAGAAAACTTTCACTAAATTCTTTGGGTTTACCAGTTTGCCGTATGTGGGTGTGTGTGTGTTTGTTTTTGGGCTGTGTGTGTGTGTGGTACTGGACTATATAGCTTCTGGGTTCTCCAGCGCTGGGAAAGTGGAAGCGGTATTCTATTGGGCACTAGATGTTCTCGTTCTCAAGCGATTCGCGGTGACTTCAAAAGCAACTTCACCTAGAAAGCTTCTCTCGCACTACAAAAAACTTTTGCTAACTAGGTGTGTGTGTGTGTTTAGGTGTATATAAATGTGTGTGTGTTGTAGTATGTGGTGTGTGCGTGTTGGTTAAATATTGAACGGAGAAACCAGTCTCCTCTATGTTCAGCAAACAGTCAAACATTTTACATTTGCGGATCTTTTCTGATATCCTGCTGTTACGAAAAAGAAAGAAAAAAGTTGGTTTGAAAAGAAACAAAGTCATATGTTAATAACATTTTCTGGGCCACAAGTGTATCGTATAATGTATGTTTGGATCGGCGAGCTAAGCAGATGGGATGTCTGATCGATCAGGAAATTGTATCTGTATATGAAGCATAAAGTTCTAATTGAAAATGGAAATCAAGCGGATTTAATTTCCCAATAACCTAGGCGGCTACGATCTCCGATCTTTCTTAGCTCCCCCGATCGAAGCTGGTAAAGGACAAACATTTCTACGGAAAACAAAAAGAAATTCGTGACATACTTAGCATCTATATAGCAAGGTATCAGTTATCGTATATCGTATTTAATCGTAAGAATACCGTTATTTGGAGGGGAGTAAAAAAAAGCTTGTTTTTATTATTTTTTTTTTTGGGGGCGGTGCACCAGCTTACCTTAGAAGTGCTTTCATATAGCTTTACCATCATACCATATCATGCCTCAGAAGCCATACACGAGTTATATACGAGTATGTTGTATGTGAACAAACGCAATGTACGAGTAGTAGTAATATCGGTCTCGAGAGCGAGCGAGAGCGATAGCGAGAGAGATACGTATATATAGAGGGTAGAAAGAGACAGCCACTTGCAACGTCACTGCGTGATATTTCATACTCAATAGTCAATATCGGAATACTTGCTACAAAAAGTTCTGTTTCATTGAGCACATGCTGAAAAATTACAAATTACGGTCCAATCGAAAGAATATCAAAAGAAAATCATGTACAACGATAGGAAATCAACGATAAACGCAAGAAAGTCCAACTAAACGAAGGTAAACTCAAAAGAAATTACATGAAATCAGGTCGAACAGCAGAAGGTACTTAGGAATGGCAGTAAATATCGATATATTTGAATACGGATTGATATCGTCTTTTTATCAAAATGATATCATTTATATTATATTATATTCCATTGTATGTTTTCAATATTACCACGATTTATTTGCTAATATTCTATCGATATCGATATTTATTACCATACCGATTTGTCCCCGATTTATATCCTCAAGCGTACTTTCCCCGATAAGTTCTCCGATGAAAAGAGAAAGGCGAGCACTTTCGACGGGCTAATGAAGGAGTGAGGTAGACAGTGTATGCTCGAAGGAGACGACATTATTACTGTTTCTTTGGCAGCGCTCTAAACGCTTTTTGTAATGGACTCAAAGAAAAGCTTCAAGTTCAGTGGAGATCTTGGTAGATATTTAGGATATCATGCTAGGGTAGATATATGGTAAGTCCGAAAATCTTTAGCTTGTGAGAGTTACATCTAGAAGATAGAGATACAAAATTGCTTGCTTAAAAGAGAGTCTTAGGTTAAAATAGAGCAAAATGTTTGGCAGAAACTAAAAATGATTCGAAGCATTTTCTTTGATAACATTACAAAAAGCGCTTAACTCTAGTGAGTATATTGGGTATTGACATTTATAAATATATATAATTAAATTCCATACACAAGAACAGCTTTAGTCAAACAATACGGAATATTTCTCTGGATCATCCAGGCAAGCCAAGTGTGTATCGAGAGTTCTACCAAAGAAAATCAGGTGTACGGTGTGTGTGGGAGTGTGTCGGGTGTGTGTGTGTGTGAGGAAATTAAAAGAGTTTTTAGTCGAGCAGAGAGCACATTGAGGTTTACGCACGCCTAGACAGTTACCACCGAGGTTCGATAATTAAAGAAGCGCTTAAGGAAAGAATATCGATATCGAGGAAGCATGTCTTAACATAAATCTTCAGCAAAATGAGTATACCAACTAAGGAGTAAAATCATAAACACACCAAACTAAACATAAATCGAAATTATCGTTAATTGTTAATCGAAACAGCCAACAAATAGAGAGAGAGAGAGGAAGAGACAACGCACAGCAAACTGTTGTTTATGGATTAGTAGTGGGTGAGAAAGAGAGAATGTTAGTTTTGGTTTGATCACTTTCCAAGGTTCGAGTAAAGAAGCCAACAACTTGTTTTACGGTTTTTACAATAAAACGTATATAATATAATTTCAATATAATTTGTTTGTCTTTATAATAATAATACGACTAATGTTAGCACAGATATAACATATTCATTAGTGTGTTTTGCTTGTGTATAGATGTGTGTGTGTGTGTATACTTCGGCATATATATGCATATTTTTAAATGTTATGAATAATAATTTATTCTTCGATATTCTTCTTGCTCTGTTATTCTCATCCTTGACATGCAATCGATTTGCCATACTTTTCGCTCACTGTTCGTCGATGGGAGTGGAAAGCAAATGAGAGCCGGCTTTGCCTTGTATCGTTTTCTCTCAGTGTAACGTGTGTAACGGTTGTGTGTAATTCGATTTCCGGTTGTCGCTACAAATCAAAAGGAGGCAACTAGGTGGATTCCACTAAGCTAAGACTTCTACTGGACGGTACTGTACTTCTATCTATTGAAGAAGGCTCGAAACCCACTTGAATATATTGGAATTGTGTGTGGTTCTCTCTAAGTGGTTTCATTCAATAATATATTTATTTTCTCTAGCTTTTCATCTTATTTTGTATATGGAAAATCAGCCTAACTCATCATCAATGTTATCCTAGGGCGTCAACTGACAATTCTTTTCTATTTTATTGCATCGTAATGTTAACATATTGTTCTGGTTGTCTGTCTGTTTGTTGCTGTGTTTCTGGTGCATTGCAAAGTTGGAAAAGAAGCGTAATAAAAGATATGAGCTCTAAGATCTGAAATATGCAAGTTGGTTATATCTTGGCGCCATGCAGTGGTGAGTGTTTTTGTATTTATTTTCTTGGTTTTTGGTTTTGGTTTGCTTTAGTTCTTAGTTAGTTTCGAGAGCGTTTTCTAAACATTTTCGCAGAGCTTTCGTTTGCTGAACGGCAACAGTTCTACATTGTTAACGAAAAAAGTAACCATACGACACATACTTTAGGCAAGACATTGAGATATATGTATGATGGATATAGGTATACTTTTATCTGGATTATCTTAAATATGTTGATCAATATTGTATTCGTTTGCCACAGTCAAGTCGCTGCATGTTTAGTAAGCATCTTCTTATCGAGTATATAGAGTAAGCCAAGCATTAGCTGGCCATAGGCGTATAAGTTTATGTTTAGATAAATAGTATATTCAGGATTTTACAACTAGTTCTCTACCGTTAGCGTACTCATTTTGCTTGCCATTATTCTAAGAGCTAAAACATATATAGGATGAGATGGCGCTAGTTTCGGGCGAAGGATCCGGTTTCCCTTCGGGAAGAAGCAAGTGAGGGAAGCGGGTTGGGGAATATATAGTATATAGTAAGTCAGGCAGTCCTACGATTATGTGAGTGTTTCCGTGTGGATGTGAGAGAGAGATAGCGGTGGCGGGGGAAGGCGCGAATGAGTCAAATAATAAGTCAAGAGGATTTAAGGATCAAGAGATTTTTTTAGAGTTTTAGAGAGTTTTAGAGTGTGCTCTGCCCAAAGCGCTCGGCAATGCTTGTGTCTGGCGGATCGGGATCGGATGTCTATATATCAGGGGAGTGTACATTTAGATCGGGAGTGAGAGATGTGAAAGCGGCACAACAGAAAACGATTATCAAGTGAATACCGAAATAAGTAAATCAATTAAAGTAAAATACCAACACACAATAAGATATATATATTTGTTTGTTCGTAAACTATATATTTAGATAAACACACGGTATTTCAAATAAAACATTAATAAAAACTATCGAAACTAAACTAGAATTAGGATTAGAATTAGGATAAGAATTAGTGGCAAACATCAAATCGTTGTAAGACATTAGAAGTACTTTAATTAAAAACAATTTTACAGAGATTATCGTATATATCGAATAGTAATGTATGTAAAGATAGGATGTTCTCGGATGTGGAGCTTTTGCGGGTGCGGGGTGTAGGCGGGTTGGGGGGACTCTAAAACTTAAGGTGCGCAAGTCAGTGGCAAAATTTTATCTCTGGTTGCTTTGCTCGCAATCATGTATCATTTCAAATTGGGAACACACGTTAAAAATTATATAATAAACTACACTAAAAAACTTGGTTTATAAGTACATAAAACATACAAGTATATAAATATCAACGTAAGAAGTACATAGAGAAGAACGTAAGGAAAACGGATGATAATCACACGAGATCTAACATTAAAAACTTAGTTCTGTTTGTCAATGATTTTATTCTTTGCTTAACATTTCGGGGTTACAAAAGGAAACAATTTATAATACATCGAAAGGGGGGATAGGCGGGATAGATTTGGGTGACAGATGAAGATTGACAGGAGGTCGATCGATAGATAGATAGATAGATAGAGAGAGATAGAGTGTCGTTAAAAATCAAACGGTTTTACATAGTTCTGGTCAACACATCAAAGTCAAATCTCGAGATAACAGAAGAGTAACATAAATCAATTTAGCTGGCTTAACAGTCTGAAAAGGTGTACGGGTGTTGGGTGTACGGGTGTTGGGTGTTGGGTGTTCGGGTGTCTGTGTGTCTGTGAGTGTGTTAGAGTGAAACGGATAGAGAGACGTGATCGTGAGTGGTGACTGTACTGTAATATATCTGATTAGTAAGCTAGACATACGATTTACAGATCGATCCTGGTCATGTTTATGCCTTTTGTCTGGCGGTGGAGGATGAGCGTGTGTTAGAGTACATAGTGTGTGTGTGGGTGTGTATATCGTATATCGTTTATGGGGTAGCAGCATACAGCACGTACAGCTAGGTATATATATGTATATGTATATCGTATAAGTATTCTATATAAACTAGACAATATTCGTTACGCATTTCTCGTTGCTCAACAATTTTTTAAACAATTACAACAGCATTCACGCTAGCTAGCTAGCTAGTTTTAGGAAACAGAGACAGCGATAGAGTTATACAAAGAGAGAGAGATAGAGAGAGCGCGGGAAAATGAATGATGAGCGGGAGCGCGAGAGAGACGGCTATACGGACTACCGCAAGTTTTGGGGATCAGGGACAGCGATATGGCAGACAAGCATATGCAGGCAGCAAACTAGCATACACAACTGTACCCAGCATCATCAATTCGTTCGTAAAAAGCTTATTCCCTATCACAGTTCTTCGTTGTGTCTACTGCTCCCGCTTTCCCGCCCTCGTTCACCGATTATCGTCGATAATCGTTTATAATTTATCGATTGTTATAAACTAGAGTTGACTATGTGCTATCCGAAAAAAGGAACTTAAGTAGTACTATCAGCTAAAACCTGCTTCTCTTCCTTCGCGTGCGCTTTGAAAGCTTCGTTTTTCTCGTTTCTCGTGTGAAAATGGCAACACTTTTGAGTCACAGTGAGGTTATGTTTCGTTTGTCGAATAACTTAATGGCAAAAACTATCATCAATTCTCGTTTCGTCAGCAAGTTTGGGGCATTTGTGGTTAGTATGTGTTAGAAGCTGGCAAGGATCTTCGATCCTCTTATCGTGTCATGGTTGGTTGGTTGGTTTCGAACGTTCCTAACGCTATGAGGCCTATGGTACAACTAAGGTCTAAGAACGCTGCTCTGTTGTGGTTCTTCCCTCTACTTCCTAGTACTTTCCGAGAAAAACTGAGGCACATAATCTTACGTCTTCTTCGATGTGTTTAACCCTAAAGAATCTAATTAAGTGTGACTTACCCATCTCTGGATGGTTTTGGTGTCTTAAGTACAATCGTGTTGTGAGTCTAGTCTAGTACGCTTCCTAGGAGGTCTTCATCTTCTTGTAGGGATTCAGGACCATGGCACTGCCCTGAGTGCCCCCTTGGGCGGCTGCTGCTGCAGCGGCCGCGGCAGCTGCTGCGTATTGCTGCGCCGCAGCAGCCTGAGTCGGTGGCATGGCATAGGCTGCTGTTGGCATCATTCCCGGATAGAAGTAGCTCTGTGCCTGGGCATACTGCATGGGCGAGGGTGCCCTCAGCAGGGCAGCGGACTGATATTGACTGACCGAAGAGGCTCCAGCGGACGCCGAGCGGACGGGAGTCCCCGGCACGGGTGTCGACAGTCCGGAGTTGGTCATTTGACGCAACTGAGCCTGGGCTTGCGCCTGAGCCTGGGCCTGGGCTTGAGCCTGAGCCTGTGCCTGAGCCTGCATTTGGATCAGGGTTGCCATGGACACTGCCTGCTGCTGAGGTCCTTGAACTGGCTGCGGGCCCGCTGCTGCGGCCACATAGCTCTTGTTCAGGGTCAGTCCTGTGTAGGCAGCCGCCGCCGAAGAGGCGCCCGGCTTGGCAGCTGCACTGGCCACCTTGAGGGCATAGTTCTTCTGGGCCACCTCCTTGGCCAAGGCAGCGGGATCGGTGTAGTAACCAGCAGCACCACCGGCGGCAGTGGCCTGAGGAGCCAGTCCCGCGGCAGCAGCATAGGCGGCATAGGCCTGTTGGGCATAGGCGGCTTGGGCCTGGGCCTGAACCTGAGCCTGCACCTGTTGCTGCTGCTGCTGTTGCTGCTGCTGCTGCTGCATCTGGGCCTGGGCATACGAGGGACTGGAGCTGGACAGGCTCACTATGGAGGAGGTGACGCCACCATAGGGATTGTACAGGTTGCCATAGCTATAGGCTGGCATGGCGTAGTTAATACGCTGCAAGTTGGCCTGAGCCTGAGCCTGAGCTTGAGCCTGAGCCTGGGCCTGAGCTTGTGCCTGGGCCTGAGCCTGGGCCTGAGCTTGTGCCTGCACCTGAGCCTGGGCCTGAGCCTGAGCTTGAATCTGGGCCTGGTTCTGGTAAGACACTGCCGGAGCAGAGGTGGTGGGCGTGGGCAGGATCCCTGTACTATGGCCATTCGCCGAGTAGCGCTGATAGGAGGTCTCCCCATTGTGCTTGCTATAGCCCCGACTGGCTGCCGGGTTGCTGCTGCTGCTGATGCTGTCTGCATCGCCACTTCCCTGCTCGTCGGGATGGGCCGACTTGAGCTGGCCATTGGTCAGATTGTTATTGATATAGGACAAGTAATTGTTATTGTCGCCATTGGGCAAAGGGAGAAGGCTATCGGCGGCAGTTAAGGTGGCGGCGGAGGAGGTTGCCACCACATCGGAATGGGGATGTGGCGATGTTGCCTCATTTGGTGGCGTCACCGAGGCGGCAGGAACACTAGTGTCTTGTGCTGCAGCTGCTGGTGCGGTTGCCGTGTCTGTAACTGGTGTGATTGTTCGTGTTGTTTCATTACAATCAGTTAATGGGGGACTCGAAGTCGGATTCTGATTCTGATTCTGAATCGGGTCACTGTCTTGATTAATGGCATCGCTGCGATCGGGATTATCGCTGGACTCACCGCCACCATCGACAGCGGCCTCGGGACTGGCTTGATCGTTATTTTGATCGCTATCATCGTGGTGGTTGTCTTGATCGTGATCTGGATCACTCTCATTGGTATTAGTACTTGCTATAGCAGATATTGCTGATGATAATGCTGATGTTGCTGTTGTTGTTGTTGTTGTCGATGATGATAATGGCATTATATTGGTATTATTAGCAATTACAGCATTTATGGTAGATTTATTATTAATATTATTAATCATATTATTACTGGCTGTTGCTGTTGTAGTTGTTGTTGTTATGGCGCTACTTAATTGTAGTAGTTGTTGTTGTTGTAGTAGTTGTTGTTGATGTAGTTGTTGTTGTTGTTGTTGTGGTTGTTGTTGTTGTTGTTGGGGATACTCACATGAGACTGGCACATAGGGCTGCATTAACTGCTGATAGGCGGTCGCACCGGGCTGATAAACTGGAATGCCAGACTTTTCGGCAGCTGGACGTTTGAACGGAACCATGCCAGAGAATTGCTTTTTGGTCCAGGGAAGAAACAGAAGGAGATCACAGTAAATAATTAGTTAAATGTTTGATTATAACCTGTCTGCTTATAACCCTCTTTAAGTCTACTGGTAACCATATACATTATATAAATAACAATTGCTTACAAACGAGCTTGCTTTTTGGTTAATTTTGAGTTTCTTTTTTAATTTTGCGCTTTGCTTGCTTTTTTTCGGCCAATTTCTATTCGTTTTCTCATTTTTCTGGGTGAGAGAGAGTTACCAAAAATCATACGAAATATCACAACGAAAGAGATTTATTCCAACTGAATGAAAACAGAAATCGAAATGGAAATCTAAACTTAGGCGGAGTATATAGTTTGGCAACGGAATGGAATCGAAAGTGCGTGCAGTTCGGTGGAGAAAGTGGGGAAAGCTTTGGCATTTAACATCTAGGTAGTGGGTTTTGGATATATTTATTGGATATATATTCATTGAATTGGTATTTCTGTGATTTTGATCCGATCAAGTTTGATGTTTAATGTGTGTGCATAGAAGCATTAAAAATTTCTTGGAAAAGTTGTTCGATCCCCTTTGAAGCATCTTTGATTGTCTCCCAAAATTTGATCTATTTTTTGAGTTATCAATTTAATAGATTATCGTGTTTTATAAGCATAATTATCGACTTATCGATTGAATTCGGTTGATTTTGAATGCATGCGTTCTTGGCTCGGTTAGTAGCATGTCTGGATATATGTAAGTATTTATCGCAAGTTATGGATATTCAGGCAGTAGTCTTTATAGTGTATATATAGTATATAGTTGGCGGACTACGGTAGGTGGCGATTGTCATTCAGTTTGGAGTACTTACGAAGTTTTCATAGTAAAATGAACCAACCGTTTTAACATCCATCTTTTTTGGCATTTATCGATTGTTGTTGATTATGCAGTTAGTGTATGATTTGTTGTTGATTGTTGATTGTTGTTGGGGTTATCATTGATTGATTGATCGGGATTAGCACACACAATTCGCAGTCGTTATTATTGATCGAATTCGATATCGATATCGATTTCGATTTCGATAAGTGAGTAGAGTAGTAGGGTGGAGTTTTTTGAAACGAACGCAAGAGTTTATGGAATCGAAGAGAGCAAATGAAGAGGAGAGAAGAACACAAATGAAATTAGTGGATATATCCTGGGCACAGTACAGAGTGGCATTATGGCAAATTATTCAGATATATATATACATAATCGGAGGGGGTAATCGGTACACAAGATACTTAGTCCTAGTGTGTGTGTTTGGGTGTGATGTAATGTGATGCACGATGTACGGAAAACGGAGCGGGATAAACAAAGTCGGCTGCAAGGTGCATGTTCAGCTAATTAACCAGGAAAAGCACTTAAACAATTAAGCTCGCGAATGCAATCAGCGGCGGAGGCAGAAGCGAAAGAAAGAAACTTACAAACTTGCCGCCAAAAGGTACGGCGGCCACAGATACAGATACAGATACATAGTTACATAGCTACAGCTACAGCTACAGCCTTGGCAATTATCGGTTAAATCATTTTAATTAACACCTGGCAGGGCGAATGTGCCCTCGCTCGTGTTGTGATTGTGATTTATCATATGCCACGGGTAATTGGTTAAACTCGCTCTTGCCATTGCGAAAAGTGTGTGATCGTGTGGGTGTGTGTGTGGTGTGTGTGTGTGCCAGGAGTGTGTGTGCATTGATTAGTGTGGCTGTGCGAGTGTTTGCGCTTTTGATATATCGGATAATGACTTCATTTTGTAAATTAAATGCCGGGGGTTGCATCCCGGATAATAAACGTTAATTGATGGCACTTTGATGTGCATGCGACTGACTAACTGAGTGGGCGGGGCGGATGATTGAGTGAGTGCGTGAGTGGGTGGGTGAGTGAGTGATTGAGTGACTGAATAGCAGACAAGGTGCGCCGCCCCGATGCTCTGTGGTTAGGTGAAAGTTGAAAGCATATCCTTTGACGGCGCATAAGGACTTGTTGGGATTGTTTACGAAGGAGGGTTCATAGTTCAAGTGGTTATTACCGAGAGCGAACAGTTTTGATTTATGCCATGGTGTAGTCCTCAAAAAGTCAACTTTGTTGTCCCAAAGAGGTATTTAATTATTATTTAACTCTTCAGCGGTGGCACAGAAAATGCTCTCGACTCGAAATCAATGGAAAGGGTGCACATAAGTATGCTACAAAAAATGTACACCTAATAATTGGGGCATAAAATATTTAATTGCATGCTCTTGGTCAACTTTTTAATTGATTTCAAGTCCAAAATAATTTCTGTGGCACTTCGTTCTATTTACTATTTAGTTAGTAACTTTTTTACACCAAAACAAATACTTTTTAGTACAACTTTTACTTAAAATTAGCTCTAAGTTATGGCCTTATATCTCAACCCATCGGGGAATCTCTTCCCCCCTCTAAAATCATGCAACATAAGATGCAACAATCAACAGAAGCGTGTTATGTAATAAACAATGGTCAGGAAACCCAAAGGCAAATCAACGTAATTCAAACGAGTTAGGAATAAAACAAAAAAAAAAAACAATATTTAGATCAAATCGAAATTCAAAATTCGAAAATCGAAAAACGGAAAAAAAACTAAGTGAAGGAAAAGAAAAAAAATACCAGTGGGAACATGTCGGTTGTGTCCGCCGCCCGCTTCTTGCCCACTTCCAGTGTGTGATGGCCCATGACAGCGGCGGCAGCGGCGGCAGCAGCGGCGGCGGCAGCGGCAGCGGCGCTGTTTGTGGTTGTTGTTGCTGTTGTCGATGTTGCTGCTGCGCCAGCGTTGCTGTTGTTGTTGATGTTGTTCAGCTGGTGTTGCAATTGTTGTTGTTGCTGGTGATGGTGTGCCGTAACAGGTGAGGTCTGTGTGTGTGTCGAGTGTTTTCGTGTTTTTTTTTTGTGTCATAATTTTGATATTTTAGTGCAAAATATAAATTTTTTCAAATATAAATTATATCAAGAATTTTTTATATGTAATTCAATTTAAATTAAATCAAGAATTTTGAGGTAAAGAAGTAGAATTTTAGAATTTTTTGTGATTTAAATTGTATGTAATATTATTTTAATTTGAAATCACATCAAGAATTTTGAGGAAAACAGGCAAATATATTATATTTTCCAGTTCCAAAGAATCAAGATATTTAAGGGAAAGAGAGCAGAAGTCATAAATATGCAAAATATTAAAATATACAAGCATTTAAATGATGCGTCCATTAAATGTTTGAGGGATTCCAATTTGAATTATTCAAGCGGCGGGGTGTTGAGATATTTTTTGGTTTACATTTTTTGTTTGCATTTTCCATGAATTAATAATTATTGTGTCCAATTCGGATTTACATTATTTTTTCGTTTTTTTCCGGCAGGTGGGAAATATTTGTTTCAATTGTTAAAAAAAATTATTGTTTTTGTTGTTTCGAGTTCGTATATTGTGCATTTATATGTGTGTGGGTATTGAGTGGGTGTGTGTTGATACCATCCATCGTAGAAGCAGTTACAAGTGTGTGTGTTTGTTGTGTGTGGGTGTTGTTGTTGTTGGCACAGGCGAACAGATGAAAAATACATAATAGTAGAAGAGTACGGAAGTGTTTTGATATCGATAAGTAAATAAATAGAAAAAATCAAATTGTACGTATATATAGAGATTATATTCGTAGAGAGTGACAGAGAGAGAGAGAGTAAATATGGACAAATCAAGTAGAAATCAACGGTAATCCAAATAAACACGATTTCCATTTGATATTGCAAGAGAGACTCTTAAATAAAAGTTAGATAAATACCAGCTAAAGGTTACGATTAATATTCGTTCGGGTTTTTAGTTTGTTTTTGGAAAAAAGCGTAAATTGTAAATTGTAAATTGTGTGAGTGGAAAGCCTTTGGTTAGAGAATTGTTTTTCAAAAAAGAAGAAGCTTGCGAAAGCCAGCAAAGTGAAAGCCTTGTTTTTTTCAGTTCTTACATTCTAAAACTTATCCTTTCGGCTTACGATCTAACTTAGGAATTCCTTTCAGGGATTTTACACACATTTAAGTTGCCAGAAAAATCATTTGGGTGACCAAATAACTAGAACTGGAAAATAATCGAAAATTTAAAACAAAAATCGATTTTACTTCGTTTAACTTCGATGTTTTTCCAGCTTTTCAAACAAATCCGACTTGATTCGTTTATTATGACATGAGCTGGAAAATAAGCAAGGTATATAAAAATCGATTTTAAGTCGATGAAATCCGATTTTTTTTCTCTAACAACAAAATAATCGATTTTTAATGCAAAAATCTACTTAAAATCGATGAATATCGATGTTTTTCCAGCTCTACAAACAACTCAGACTTGATTCGCCTATTTTGACTGGACACATTCGCATTTGATGTCTTGTCGGGGATGGGATATATAGTGTATATCGATATACCTACCGATGCATCGTTGCTGCTGCTTATATTTAGTTCACAAACTTTAAACAACTCAAAAACAAATGGAATAAAATAGTTGTTGACCCACTTACATTTTGAAGGCTTAAAACAAAATCATAAACAGCCTTAAATCCCCGGCAAAGTTGCGACCCCAATTTACGTAGTCGTAAATTCTGGGGCCAGAGCTCAATGCTAATGCGTTTAACACCGCAATTGGGCCCCGCTTTTAGCCCATTTTCCACGACGGGACAACTGGCCCCATGTGCGCCTAATAACCAAGAACCACAAAATAAAGATAAACCAAAACAAAACACTGGCAAAAAAAAGAGGAGCTTCTGCCACACATTCGGGGGCAGGTCACACGAAAGAGTGCACAAATTTGCATTTAAATGGGCGGCGGTGGAGAGGTCGAGGTGCCAAAAGGGGGTCATCGCTTCCTTTTCGCTCCTCCTGGACTTTTTTCCAGCCTCTTCTGGGCCAGTGTCAGTGGCAATGAATGCTACAAATGGATTAATTCGCGTGGGCGCGACAGCTCCGTGGGGTGCGCACATATGCCTGCGTGTCCTGGGGGGTCCCGAGTCCATAAAAAACCAGGCGGGATGTACAGGCTCCACGGACTCTACTCCGGCGGACAATTCATTGGCATGGAAATCTCTGCTTTTAGTTAATTTTCCGGTTCAAACGTTATCCGGCCCCGACTAATCCATGTCGTTCGTGTCCGTTTCGGTGTCCGTATCCGTGTCCGTGTCCGTACTCGTATCCGTGTCCTGTACAGGTTGACATTTACATTTTCGGTCAGTTCGGTGGAACAAAAAAAAAATAGAATCGAAGCCAGGACTCCTGCCGTGTGTGCACCCCTCGCTTTTCACTTTTCCTCTGGGCTTTTTTCTTCCGGGAAGGACGAGACGTGCGGCTCCTGTCACGCTTACATGCCAGGATTATAGTTTTGTGGGGTCCGGGACCGGGTATGGGTCCTTCGATGCGGCAGGTGGCATATTTGGCAGTCGAAGTACACACATCGAAGTCCCTTTTTTCCCTGCTTTCTGGCGGCTGACATATGGGAACGTTTGTTTTTCCTTTTCCTTGTTTTTTTTTGTTGTCTTGCGGTGACCCAGAATGCCAAACAGCAATCATAATAAACAGAACTTAAGCGCTTATCAAACGGCAACGACAGGAACTCAGGGAAATTATATGGGGAAAATCAAATATATATGCAAAGGCAAAGTTTGTTGTGTGTTTGGTCTGTTTTTGTGGTGTGTGGTTCTGGGTAGAGTCTGTCGATTACTCAGTATAATATATAGAGATAACAAGGTATATAACTCGATATTAAGTTGGGTAAAATCAGCTAATGTTATGAGGGGTTTACAAATAGAGGGAGGAGGTCCTTCAGGTCGGGCTGGAGTACAACCAAAGTGAAGAGATTCGTGGGAAAACCTTTCACTTTGCATGCGGGTCTTGGTTCATATTATATACATGGGATATAGCGGAAAGTATGGGTTGAAAATATATTTAATAACTTGGAACAAGTCTACATGATATATTGAAGGATCAAAGGGAAATGTAAGAAAAGGAGTTACAATATGTTTAAAAATCAAACAGCAGCGCTGCATCGGTTTATATCTTTGACTATATAAAGCTCCAATTCTCTGTTTTTTTATGGGAATAAAGTGATAGCTACGATGTGTCATTGTCTCCCGATTTTTTGCTATAATAATTTACATGTATCCTATAACTTTGAAGTACTTAACTCCGATTTTATAGCCCCCAGCTACGGTGAAATATCAACGGCATTAACATTTTGCGGGATATCAAAATAATGCACGATATAAAAAAGAAGAAGGACAAACACAACACGGTAGACAGGTGCAATAAGGTAAGCGTTTAATTCCCCTTTTTACCAGGGCCATAATCACATTAAACGAGCACCCATAAATACAATTATCAGCTGCTCTGGAGAGAGAGAGAGAGGGGGGGAGCTGGTGTGTGTGCGTGTGTGTATGTTTTTGGGAACGTATCAAAGGACATTTTCATACAATAATCACGTTTGTCGTGTGGCCCTTGTTGCGCGAGGAGAGCCCCGATTGAATTACGCCTAAAATGCTGCAACAATTTTTCACTTTATGCGATATTATGCTGCAATTATGTGTGTCATCATCCCCGCAGCGCTCCCCGCCCCGGCGCTCCATCACTCCCTGCCCATTTTCCGCGCTGTTGTTGTTGTTTGTTGCGTCAAATAAATTTCCAGCAGAAAGCAATTAAGTCGCGAATTAAGTACGGCGCATAGGACACGCAGGATACGGCGGCACACACACACATATACACACACAGAGAGACACTCCTGTACGTGGCCATATGTGCGCCGTGTGTCTGCCGGTTTTTCCCGGCTTTTCCTCCGCATTTTCCCTGCTCGACGGCCGACCTGCTGCCGCCGCTCCTGCGTGCTCAAAGTTTTAACGCGTTGTAATAAATGTTAATTTTGGCCCAACGAAAATCAACATTTATGGCGTGTTTTATGTGAGCTTCAACATATTTTCCGTGTTGCCGGATATATTCTCCGCGCCCTCTCTCACTCCGGATTATGGCCAAAAAAAAAAAGAAAAAAAATGTTTGTTTGGTTTCCGTCTGGGCGGCATATACTTATAAAATATAATTATTTATTGATCTACAAACAAAATTAACATCTAAATGGCAGCGGGGCATCCTGCCTGATGGCTGAACCTCTCATTTGCTTTGGACAAACATAATTAAGTTCAGCCAAATGAATTTTCAATTAGCCATAAAATTTTATTTGATTCATCCACTGACTTTATTTCAGTGACTCCCGCAAATAATAAATTTTAAGTGCACTTCAGCTCGAATGGCGAATATCCTGGCTGCCGCAAATTTAAGAGAGTGACTACAACAAAATTAGTACTTAAAAGGAAGTATAATGTAAGAGATTATACTAAGTTTGTCAGCTATCTCTGTTGCTAGTTGTCTACTATTAAATGTAGTATTTAATGACTAGTTTCGCTAGTACTACTGGTATCACTTAGTCGAGCTGATTTATCTAGACTTTACGAGTGCATAATCCATAATGTGTCACGTACATAAGGCTGAATTATTCGGTTCATTGATTTGTATTTTTCTATATTTTTCCAGAGGGAGGGACAGGCGGAACTCGCTTAAGCGTTTATTGCAGAGCCTCCGGCAATGTCATTGAATATGCAGCATAAATAAATAGCATAATTTGTGTTTTACAAATTTGTACGATTACACATTTTTGTTTTTCGTATTTTGTATTTTGTATTTTGTATTTTGCCGGCTCTTAGGGGGAATAACAGTTATTTGTAAAGAGATTTCGTGTGTGTGAGGGCGGTTGTGTGTGTTTGCATAAAGTTAATTAAATTGTTTGCATGCAGCATTAACTTCTAATTAAATTTGCTTTAAATCATTACATCAATGCGGAGAGATTTTGTAGATTTTTGCATCAATTTAAGGCAAATTCAATCAACTAGAGTTCGAACTAAGCGGGCTGGCCTAAGGCCCTCCCTGGCTAGATATATACAGTATATATATATATATAGATATATATGTTTATTTATTTGTGTGGCGTGTTAGTGCAGGAGTAAAATTCTGTGTTGTATTTCTCTGTTGAGGTTAAATTGGAGAACACAAACGGGTAAAATGCTAGGTGAGCGGTATTTTCTCGAACTGATTTGTTAGCTTATTAAACAATTAGGGCCTGTAGGGATTTTAAAACAATTATTTTCGGGTGCCTAAGAGTTTCCAATACAACTTTTGCTTAGCTATAAGTTACATTTAATTACATTTTAAAAGTAAAAGGCTTTTAAAGGTGAATACTATTGATTGTATTGTCCAGGAATTTTAATTATTAATACCCAATATATTTTAGGTATATTCCCCAAAGTTAATCCTTTAATTTAACAAATAAAATTCTAGAAATATATCATATATTCTTAGCCTTAAGGTGATGTTTCATCTAACAAATCAGTTCGTGAAAACGTGGCTATTAGGCATAAACATGTTCAAACCAAAAAGGGTTACTTTCGCTGGAAAACCAAGAAAGGAAATAAGATAACTGAAAATCAAAGAGGCAGCACTCAAAAACGAAATCAAAATCGAAGAACGGAAAATAAAAAAACGAAAGGAAAATCTGGGCAATTGAAAACGAGAAGGTATCGAGAAAGTATAGAAAAATATATAGTATATAGCCATACCGCAGCTGCAGCAGCGACAGCGGTGGCGCGTGTTTGGGCCGCTTTTAATTGTGCCTGTAGGTGCAGGGGGGGATGGAAGTAGCGGCAGGGGTCGCGTGCGCACCTGCCCTTCACGGCGTCCATGCAAACCGTGATGGAGCCATCGTCGTGCCTGGCGACGCTCTCCTGCGGATGGGCAAACCGGCACTCCGACTCCGCCCGCTTGCAGGCGCCGCGCAGGAATTCGCGGCACACCTGGGGATCAACATCGATCATCGACCGTCGCGATTCATCATCGGCATATATAAACCACACACACACGCACGCCGATCATCGGTGGATTGTCATTGCATTATCATACATCATACATCATATACATATACATATATTCGATATTCGATATTCGATATTCATAGATCGATTTCGTAGAGGCATCGTTGGTTCGGTTTGGTGGATTTGCAGATTGTTGGTTTTCATATCGGTTGAGGTTGAGCGTTGGCAGCGGATAGCAAAAGTGGCAGCAGTTGTGGTTCAGAGTGGTTTCAGTGGTGTTTCGGTTTGGTTTTTGGTTGGTATTGGTTGGTTGGTGTGTGTGTGTGTGTGTGTTTAGGCGGAGAAGGTGTATGTGTGTGTGTGTGTGGAGTGTGTTTTTTGGAAATAATGGAAGGATATTCAGTAACAAGTTCATTTCTTTTCTTTTTAACTATTTTTTGTTTGCTTTTAGTTGTCATCAAAAGAAAAGGTAAGTATTTGCGCAAAATATAGTATATATATTTTCGATTCGTTCCAAGTCAATTGAAGGCAAGTTTTGTTTATATTTTGTTTGTAATTTTGTGGTTTTTAGTGGTTAGAGCCGATACAGTTGCTGTTAGCTGTTTTTATATGTGGGTTGTACTTGCCTCTTGGAATTCGGTATTACTTTGTTTATTATTTTTGGTGTTTTTGTATTTTTTGCTTCATGCCGATTAGTTTTCAATTTGCATTTTTGATTTTATTTTAATATTTTAGGGTTGGTGCACTTTTGAGTACGAGAAACACAAGAGAAACACGTAGCACAAACACAAACGAGAATGCAAGGATTATTCGAAATCAAGAGTAAACACAAGAACTGAACACAAGGACTTTACAGGGAGCTCGGGGTTGGACTGTTTGTTGAGAGAGTATTTCGGTGTCTGAGCTGAATCGAGATATATATGGGGTATAAAGATCTCTAAAGGAAAAACTCGAAATCAAAGACTTAACAACTCTACCAACTCTAGGGCGCTAAATATCAAATAACTGATCCTCAAGGGAGTATGTACGGATAAAATCTGCTATGCTGTGACTTTATATAGTTGTCAACTATAACTCTAGGGGGTCTGGAGAATGGGATGAAACGGGAGCTTCCCTTTGGCTAAGAAATAATACCTGTTGCTTCGAAAAACTTTACGAAAATGTAATAGGAAATGTCAGTGCAAAGAATTCAATAATTTTTGGTAGTTTTCATCTTTTTTTTTTGGCTATTTACAGGGCTTGAAAGCTTCCAAAAAAGCTCCTGAAAAGCAGCTGCTAGGCCAAGCCGCTATATGGTGCGATCGACACTTGGACCGATCTCTACGAATTCGAATATATAATATTGTCAAGATAAAAATCAGAGAAAATGAAGAGAACATCAAGATTGGGTTGTTGGTGATTTATTTCGGTTTCAATTTGGCGGTGTTAGACAAATACGAATACGAATGTGTGTCAAAAAACGTTTTCGAATCAATTCTGGTTATTTTTGGCGAATTATACAGTTGATTTTGGTCGCAATTTGCAGCTAGATCTTTTTGGCAAACTCAAGAGAACTCAAAACTCTGTACAATTTGTTCTGTTTTTCGTTTTTAGTTCGCAATACTTGTCATACGTAGTTTAAGATTAATTCTAATTAGAAATATAAATACATAAAGACATGCCACGAAATGAAAAACATGGTAACGTATAAAACAATCTAGAATTTGTTTCCTTTTACGGTTGTTTTTTGTTTTTTGTTTTTAGGTAACGAAATTAGGGAATAAAACACAACGTAAGCGTAAATTAAATCGCAATAAATTGACTTCCATGGATACATAAATATATATAGATATACAGCCGCGGAAGGGAAGAAGGGGCATTGGCCCGGAACTCACCTCTAATCTGTCGGAACGTGGTATTTTCTGCTGGGCCACCTGCACTGTCTGGGGCACCACGGGTCCCAGCTGGGAGGCCACGGCCGTGGGATCGGGACCCAGCAAGGTGGGCACCAGGTGTCCCGTTGTGTAGTACGGACTGTACGAGTTGGCCGGAATGCCAGTCAGATACGGGCTTGTGGCCTGAAAGGAGGGAATCATTAGGCCATTAATCAATATAACTTATCGAGCGGTTCAGAATGTAATTATAGAAGGATTTGTTAGGAGTGTCTAAATTGTCTAAATTCTTCATATAATAAATAAAATATATTAGCTTATTATTTATAAATATTTTTCTAAAAATCTTTCCTAATCTTTCCTAATATATGCTTTCGATTTCCTTCTCAATTATTACTCGTAACTCACAACTGCTGACTCCTGACTTCTCTCTGGCCAAATCGCCTGTGAAAAATCTGTTTTATTTATGGCCCAAAACCCACTCCAGGCTCGGCACCCCATTTGGACGGCTTCACACTGGACACCCAATGGAGTGACCCTTCGTTTTGGCCCAAATTATGCTTGGCACGCACTCGTAAACCCTTTTGGCCCCCCCACCCACGCCGCATCTAATGAAAATTCATGCATTTTTCAACAATCAACATGGGCGCCGTATCCTTTTGCCCTAATGATGGCTGTCGTTTAGCTGCAAATCCACAAAGACCGTGTCGCAAATTATTTGAGAATTAATTTTCGATTTGTTATAAACTGCAGGGTCGAATTCTACCCGACCTTGCGCCCTTTCTGCATGAATAAAACATTCCTCTGCCCCGCACTCCTTGGCTCATTTTCGCGCACTTTGAATTCCTCGCTTGGTTTTTTTTCTCTCCCTTCTGGTTTTGGTATTTCGGATATTCATGGTCGGGGAACTTGCTCCTCCTGTTCGCTTATAAATATTCATATTTTGCAAAAATGGAAAGGACACGGGGGAGGGAGGGAAATTCAATTAAAGTATTAGAAAGCGGGCGGCACTTACCACGGCTGGCACTTGGCCCGATATGACCGGCTGGCCGGGCGCGATTCCCATCTGTTGCATCAGTGCATTCTTGAGGGCCAGATGATTGCGTCCATTTATCAATAACTGATCCTTCAGATGCTGTGGTGGATGAAAATATTTGCACGGCGGTTTATCACGATTACAGCGGCCCTGCAGGAAAGAAAAGAAAGCGACGGAAAAATGTTTAGCAAATTGTTCAACTATATATACTATATGGAGGCGAGAGCTTCATAAATTGCCCGCAACTGACAGCCAGGCAGGCAGGGGTTAAGAGCTCCAGGGGGGTTAAACGGCAGTTGGCCATGATTCAGTTTCGATTTGTGGCCTTGTAGCAATTTAGCGAGCCAGGAAGTGCTTTTGTCGCACTAAATAAATTACTCGAAGCGAATTTATGTTAATGTTTTTCTATTCCTGGCTGCGGGTGTGCCGTGTTGATTAACACAAATTGCTGTGCTTAACCTTAATGAATGGTTCATGCAACACGAGTAAATAAACATAGAAAATCTGTTAAACTTATAGGTTTCTCTTGGTTTTTGATACTGCCAGAATATTATTCAGGGACTTCTAGTAGATAAATACTCCCGAAACAAACTTAATAGACTTTGCCAACTAAATATATCCCTTATAAAATATAAAATAATAAAAATAAGTAGGAATTTTGGGGTAATCCTTGTATCCAAAGGCCAAATCAGTTATATTTATAGGTTTCTCTTGGTTTTTGATACTGCCAAAAATCATTAAAGTAAGCAGGATATTATTAAGGTTCTTCTAGTAGATAAATACTCCTGAAAGACACTTAATAGACTTTGCCAACTAAGTATATCCCCTATAAAATATAAAATAATAAAAAAAAAGTACAGATTTTTGGATTTATTCCTTGTATCCAAAGGCCTCTTAAGTATCCTCTGTTTCTCGTACTGACGCAATGTAAGTAATGCAGTAAACTATCGTGCATTTGGGCAGTATAATCTTCCCTGGCTTTGAAGTTGTTATAATTGCAAGTTAAAAATTACCCTGGTTGCAATATAATTTCTGTTATCCTTGGCATGACTCAGAGCTCAGAGAGAGCTCTGAATAAGCCATGTTCGTGCTGTCAACACATTTTCCCCGAGCCAGAGAACACACAAATCCCAACCAATTAACTGCATGCAAGGGAGAGTGCAATTTCTTTTAGGCCAAAATCTCTGAATTCCAGAGCAAACACATGACATGGCGCCACATTTTCCCCGACATAGCGTACTTACAGACCATGTACGATATCGAAATTCATTTATAATTGCGAAAAGGTAAAATTTCACTTAATTAGCACGTGTAATTGTGGCCGCGGATTAACACGGCTGCGACTCACTCTCATTTTAAGCCGAAATGTCAACAATAATTATAATGACCGAAGGGCTGAAGGAAAGCCCGGGACGGAGCCGGAGTCGGGGCCGGGGACGAGTTCGGGCTAATGCGCCCTGATGCATGCAACATGGCATGTGGAAAAGGGATTTCCACGCGAAACGAGGCCAGGCAGGCAGGACAACTGCCTGGCTGGCTGGCAAACAAATATGCATGTAAATTATATTTAATTCAGAACAAATGGAGTTAACAAATATTTGCATACGGCGAGCCGGGCAGCGACTCAACTCAAAAGCTGAGCAAAAATGAGCGGAAAAGCGACGAAAAATAAAGAATTTATATATATGAGTGAAAAGGGTAAAAGTGTGTGTGCATAAATTGATTGTTTGTCCTGGCCAAAAGAGGATAGGCAGCTGGAGACAGGGACGGCAACAGTAACAGAGGGCCAGAGACATGCCAACTCGCTGTGGTGTTCCCTTTTCGGTTTTTCCCCTTTTTTACTCTTGGCTTTTCCTTTTTTTATGCCGCTCCTGCTGATGGCATTTAAAATTTATGACGCCATGAAAGCTGTACAAGATTTATGGCGCCCCCAAGCAACTGGCGCTAACTCACAAATAATTGTTGCCGAACAACATTTCAGTGTACTTTTATTTGCTTTGTTATGCAGCTCCATCCAGATATATATATAAATGATATATATGTGTTAGCATATTGACAAATGTGGGGCAGGCTGGCTGGAGCAAGTTTTTAATAAACTACAAACTATCGGGGTTGTTGCAAACTATCATAAATTAGGCTAATTAATTGTAGGGATGCCTCAGCGCTGCATAAATATTTGGCGAGCCAAAAGCAAAATACTTTGCATTGTTGACTTGCAATTTTGATCAATACACACACTCTGCTGTGTGTAGAAAATATACATATTTATTGACGGCAGGCAAATATTTTTCTGCGTCCTCCGAAGCAAAACTTTCAATCAGCAACTGTCGTTGTCGTCGTCGTGGGAACTGTTCCAGGACAAACAGCCACTTTGGGATATTTGTTTGTGCTTATTGGCGCCATTGGCAGTAATTTAATGCTTCGATTGAGTTTACTTAACAACAGCAACAGCGATTTGAATGGCTGTCTCCCTTGGAGTGAGTGACAGAGGCTGTGTGCTGCACTCCAATTTGCTTTGATGGAAAACTAATGCAATTTTTCACAGCGCTCACTTGTTGCCACTTGCAACTGGGTTAATTGCCTGCTGATGGCCCTCGAATCAGGTTAGGTAATGGCTAATTGAATTGCCAGCATAAATGTGGAGTGTGTGCGGAGAGAGCTATTGAATGAGTGAATCTATAAATCGATCTGGCTTCGTGAGCCTTTTTTATCCTTGGATCCTTGGATGGAACCATTCAGCGTCTCCGACAAATGTAAATTGCATTTGCTGGCCACAATCAAATAAGACATTATTCTTACGCTCCAGGAGAGGGATCTGCAGTGCAGAAGGACGGACATTATCTGGGAGTGCCAAGCGCGCGGCGGGCCTTCGCCTTCCACCTCTCATTTTCCACTTTCCCGGGGCCATTTTCTTTCTTGTGGCTGGCGCCCGTAGATATGCAACACTTTCTTGCTGCCGCTTGACATTGCCACCGCGATTTTCGTCCTTTTTTCGCCTTCCTTTACTTTCCTTTTTTTTTTCCACACGCCACACTAAACATTTTCATGTCATTTCGATTGTAATCTGCATGACTGCCTCGCTCCTTGAGCGTGCAAAAAAAAAGGGAAGGAGTGAGTGCCAGAGTGAGTGGAAAGCGAGTGCGAAAATTGCAAATGGTGTCCACTCACGCACACAGCGGGGGAAATGGTGGGAAAGCTGGAAAAGCGGGAAAAGCGGGGAGTCCTAGCATATTTGCATTGCCAATGCTCGCGTCCTGCAACTGAAACGGGAACCCTTTTTAGAGCATTCGCCTTTTTTCGCAACGCTTCTTGTTTCACAGCTCGGCTCTGATGCAGATTATCCGCTTTAAATTGCAATGATTACTTTTTCGCTTTCCTCTTCCATTTTTTAGACTCTTATTATTTTTTTTTTGGTGGGGATGATGGCATTTCAGAGCCATTTTTCTTCTTTTGCGCCAGGCCAGGCCATTCGAAACAATGTCGCTGTCGTCTAACATTCATTCTGGCATGCCGGGGGGGGGGGGGGGAGCTCAGCTCGGGCGGGAAAAAGGGAAAAAGATGTAAGAAAAGAGGGGCATTGGCTAAGGAATTTCTCATGTTTTCATGCCAAGTGCAAGTCAGGTCCAGTCATGTATATCGTCGCGTATCGCATTGCCATTTGGTCGACATGCGTCTGGGGATCCTGGGATGTCCTGCGAACGCAGCTGCTGCCCATCAACAGGGAGGAGGGAGGAGGCTAGGAGAAAGTAGCTAGCAGGAGCACTCAAGTCCATGTCCTCGTCTTCGTCCTCGTCCAAGTCGTTGGGTATTAAATGTCATTTTGCATTTCGTGACAAGTTGGCTAATCTGACTCGAAAGTTATTTATTTCTTCTTTGTTGAGTGCAAAGGAATTTTTCTTCCAGCTTGCCCTGAGAGCATTTACATGGCATTTTCCCACCACCACCACCCATCGGGGCCACCGCCATTGGCCCTCGGTTTGCTCAGGGTCTCTGTTTGCTTGGAACTCCATTTCTTCCCTTTTTTACCATTTTTTTACCCCGACTTCAGCTACTTTTCTTCAATTTAGCGGCGATAGGAATCGCCTTTGAATGTTAATAAAACGGATTTTTATGCAAATTTAAAACTGTTTAGTGGTTCGACTTTGCTATGCATTAAAAGACGAACAAAAATGCAATTGCCGTCTGTGCGAAAATAGACAAAGAGTTGGAATAATGCGAATGAAATATGTTCTGCCTTCTGGCTTTTATTTAATTTTATAGGAGAAATGCAGGGCAATGGCTTTAAGGTGGAAATTGAGCTAAAAAGTATCTTTAAGTGTGTTTTTTAGGAGTTTAAATCATTAAAATAGCAACCAAATACCAGTGTTTAAAAATGTATTGTAAATATTCCTAGATAATACTATTCTGCCTGCTTATAATTGATTTCAAGTCCATAGAAATTGAGCTAAAGAGTATCTTTAAGTGTGTTTTTTTAGGACACAAAAAAGAGCTAGCGAGTTTAAATCATTAAAATAGAAACCAAGTATCAAAGTGCTTTTAAATCTATTTTATATATTCCTAAAGAATACTTTTCTGCCTGCTTATAAATGATTTCAAGACCATAGAACTCTACACAGCTAAACAGAATTATTTGTGAACTGCGAACATATTAAATAAGATTTGAGAAAATTGGTTTTTCCTTCAGTGTCATAAATAGCATCAGGGGCGTACCACACATAGCTGCAGCTACCCCCAGCGGTATGTGGGTGCAACTTATGATAAGCCACTTTGGAACACACAAATTGCATGTCCTCCATTTGGCCGGGCTCACATCGTCCTGCAGTAGAGCAAACTCCATTTAAGGCTTTACATAAAACATAAGCAGAAAATGTAGCCTGAAAAAAATAAGAAAAACAAGAACTACCAAGCATAATTCCCTGACACTCTCCGCCTTTTTTGGACCATTCTTAAGCGAGTCAGTTGCCAACAAATTTAATGCAAACTAACGGCACTACAAGCTTTAGCACTTTAGAGCCCACACAAGAGAGAGAGAGAGAGAGCGGGGAAAACTATTTTCGACGCTTAACGGAGAGAACTCAATTTGTTTTCACTTGGCCAGCAGAACGAACGAACGTGGCTCAATAACACAAACGGCAAATAGAGATAATCAAAAAGCAATTGCAAACAACAACCAGGCCTCAAAATAGCCAGAGTCAGGGCCAGAGTCAGAGTCAGAGCCAGAGTGAGAGCCAGGCCCAGAGCCAGGGCCAGGACGCTGTGTGGACACAGTGAGATATTTATTGTATAAATGCCGGGCAACAAAATAAATTAAAAATGACAATTCACCGTAGGCATGGCCAGGGAAATCAAGGCAATTTTCCATGGCACACACACTCTCCTCGTAGTTTGCAGTTTAATTTTCAATATGGCCAACGAGCATTGAAAATGAAAATATTTTCCTGAAATGCAAACAAATTGGCAAAAGGCAAATGGTCAATATTTGCCGGCCATAGAGAGAGAGAGAGAGAGAGAGAGCGAGAACCGGAGCCGGGGAAAAGTGTTTGCCGGGCTCGGGACAAAACAATGGCTGAAAGCAGAGGTGCCTGCTCCAAGGGGGGCTTAGATTTGAAAGGGGGTATTGCAAGGTAGACACACCGACGGCCGACGACCAGCGGCGCATGTTAAGCGATTTGCCTCAGACAAAAGGCAACATAGCCGGCTCCTCTCCTCCTGTGTGTGTGTGTGTGTATCTGCAGTCACTGAACTCCGCCTAAAAGTATGCAGAGCCGAATGGCCGTGCATGTGTGTGTGGGCTTTCCCCTGCGTTTTTTTCCTTTTCTATATTCCTTATCTCTCTCTCTCACTCTCCGTGCCCGTGCCCGTGTGTGTGTGTGTGTGTGCGAGTGCGGAAAACAATGAACGAGCCTCGACTTTCTGTGGCCATGTTTTTTTTCAATCATGCGTTCGTTTCCTCACTCATTCATTCATTCAATGAATGGGGGCCAAGCCCGCCACTGCAGTTGCATACTTTTGGGATTTGCAACAGATTCCCCGCAGGATCCAGCCATCTGCCTCGCATCTATTACTACGTTTATGCGTTGCATGTCCTGCAACTGTGGATATCGCATACGCAAATTGTATTCTGAGTAGTTTAAGTGCAAAAGGAGGCCTTAAAATATATTTTGACCTATTAAATAATAGCTTAAATTGTATTCTGAATAGTTTACTGAAATTTAAGTAAAATAGAAGCCTTTAAAATATGATTACCAATTAAATAATAGCTTTAATTGTATTCTGATTAGCTTATTGAAATTTAAGTAAAATATAAGCTCTTAAAATTGTATTCTGAGTAGTTTACTGAAATTTAATTAAGACAGAAGTCCTTAAAAATTAAATAATAGCTTGAATTGTATTCTGAATATTTTACAGAAATTTAAGTAAGAAATTTATCCTTAAGATATGATTACCAATTAAATAAAAGCTTAAATAGTATTCTGAGTAGTTTACTGAAATTTAAGAAAAATAGATGTCCTTAAAATATATTATGACCAATTAAATAATAGCTTTAATTGTATTCTGAGTACTTTACTGAAATTAAAGTAAAATAGAAGTCCTTAAAATATATTATGACCAATTAAATAATAACTTAAATTGTATTCTTAGTTGCTTACTGAAATTTAAGTAATATAGAAGCTCTTAAAATTGTATTCTGAGTAGTTTACTGAAATTTAGGTAAAATAGAAGCCCTTTAAATATGATTGCCAATTAAATAATAGCTTAAATTGTATTTCGAGTAGTTTACTGAAATTTAAGTAAAATAGAAGTCCTTAAAATAAATTATGACCAATTAAATAATAACTTAAATTGTATTCTGAGTAGTTTACTTAAATTTAAGTAAAATAGAAGCCCTTAAAATATTATAAATAATAATATAATAATAATATTATTAAATAATAGCTGAATTCAAACTATATTTTTGTTTAGAAACCTCATCATTACCTAAGCTACTACTATTCGTGTTCATTGAATTTATTTACTTCATAAAAACCACCGCATAAATCCCAGCCTTTACAGAACCTGCTCCATTGCCACATTCAGACTTGGCTTTAATTTTAAACGGCCAACTTGGGGCCCCGCCGGGGTGAGCCATTATCCTGGGGAATAACTGCGTTCACGGGATTTGTGTTAATTGAAAAATGTGCCCTATAATTTTGCGAGCACAACTGTACTCGGGCAAAGTGGATTACCTTCGGACGGGAGGAGTGCACTCAGTTAATGGAATTCTACTAAACGCCGTTGTAACTGTCGTTCTGGCCCAAAAACTGTAGTTGGTGGCCCTGCCTTCCCTCTGTTCGGTTTTTCTTTCGTGCCGCACTTGAGTTGGCCAAATGGCAATTTCTGATTTCAGTAGTGGCTCTATCTCACTGCCGTGTTTTCGTTTCATTTGCTCATTTAACCTGCTCTTCAGCTGTGTGCCCCCCTCACCTTGCGCCCCGCCTCGCCCATTTCATTTGCCGCTTGCTGCTTATCAGCCTCG
This sequence comes from Drosophila pectinifera, assembly GCA_008042775.1. Classification (NCBI taxonomy): domain Eukaryota; kingdom Metazoa; phylum Arthropoda; class Insecta; order Diptera; family Drosophilidae; genus Drosophila; species Drosophila pectinifera. The sequence continues at coordinate 2,570 of VNKC01001400.1, read as the reverse complement.
AAATTCACTTAATTTAATTAAAGTGCACAACGGAACGGAGTGGGCGCAGGGCGCTGAAAAAAAAAATAATAAAAGCCCGGTGAGAGCGCCATTCGCGAGGCAAAATGGCCAAACAAAAAAAAAAGGGAGAGTGAGGAGGACTTCCACATTATTTTTGCACACAAACACTCCATGGTCCAAGTCCTGGTGCAGTGGCAGTGGCCGTGGTCATTCCGCTCCCATCATCATCATCATCGGTGTGGACGTCATTGCTTCATTTTCGCCTGCCGGTTACGGGGCTTCGGCTCCGTTGCGCCCCCGAATTAATTTCCGTTTTGCAAACCAATTGAAAATCCAATTTTCAATACACAAACCATATAACGCCATGCTCTCCTGCACCTCCTGCTACTCCTCCTTCTCGTCCTCGTCCCAGCGCGCACACGTGGAAAAGTTTGCTCACATTTAAAGGGCTTTAAAAAAGTGGCCAAGCGGGCCCCGGACTGGAGGCCATTGGCCACTGCGCCCGAAAGTAGGCAACACAATATATATGGGCATTAAACGTAAACCGACTGCAGCCTGCAGGCCAACGTGGTGCCCCCTTCTACCCAGTTTCGGCTTGCATGGCCGTGTTTATTTGTACACAGGCCGACACACACTGGCACACACACACTGGCACACACATATGGCCACATAATGCACGCCGTGGCGCCCGATCAGGGACTCTCCTGCGACACGGGTTGCGGTCCTTACACTGCCATAAATAACCTACTATATCCCACTATTTCAAGGTAGATTCGAATCCAGTTTCCTTATATTTTACTTAAATATGCTACAAAGTAAACATTTGTTTTCCCAGTGTCTGTGCGTGTTTGTGTTTGTAGCACATTGATTTTTTCCCTGGAAGCCTTTAGCCCCCCTATGATTTGACCACATGGCCATGTGCCGCTTTACAAATTGCAAGGCAGAGCTCCTGGACACTGGGCTTTGGCATAGCGACTCCCGATTAATCTGGGGGAAGGAGTCCTGATCGGCAGCAGTATCTAGCTGCAGGCTTTTGTTTGAATAGAAGGCCCCTGGGGGCATGAAAGGTCTCTCGGGAGCAGTCTTATTGCGCAATTGGGAGCAATTTTCAAGCAAAGGTATTGCAACTTATTTGTTCTACCTTTTGTGTGCTGTATGTGCCGAATTTGCTCCACAAAAGACATTGATGAGAATGAATATCAATGAAGCGACTTGTCGGGGTATTTATTATTTTATTTCTGCCAGACAATGGCTTTTCAAAAAGTAGACTTTAAAAGCATTTTTTAAGCCTAAAAGTGTGCTGCGGTATCTGGGGCTTTGTTTGCTATGCTCCCCTCGCTCTGTTCATCTTTTTTTGTGATGGAAATAAATATTCAAACTTTCACACACAAAATACATACGAGGCGCGAAGGCCAAGAGCGAGGATATTTAATTGGGGGTGAGGTCTCGGTCTCGACTTGACTTGACTTCGCTCGGGTGCTGTCCTGACTGCGGAATCGACACTCACATAGATACTCGCACACACGCACATTCTGACGGAGATTGGCATAAACTGCGGCAACATTTAATGGCGAGCTCCGTTTTTGGCAGACATTGATGACTTTTTAACTGCAGTCATTTGCAAGGCGGCGTCGTTTACACAGCTCTCGCACACACACACACACACACACCGAGCACACACTGCCATAGATATGGCAAATGTTTGCCTAGGAACCCCACCACACTCGCACTCAAACTCACACTCACACTCGCACTCGCACTCACACTCACACTCTGGCGGTTCGGCGGCGTTTCCGTTTCCTTCAGCTACGTTCGCCATTTTAGCAGAAGGCGGCGACATCAGGAAAATATCGCGTGACGCGGCGATAAAAATAATCACCATAATGTAATATGAAAAGAGGCCAACGAACGGTGTGGGGTGAGTCCTGGAGGGGGGGTGGGAGGGAAAAGCTCGCTTGCTTAATCGATTTTCCCTTTTTTTTTGCCTTTCGCGTTGGCTGGCGTGGCCCCATTTAATGCGATTATTTGCGATTTCTTTTCTGTGGACGTCCGCAGTGTCCGCAAATTAACGAGCCCCCATAATAATTTAGTCGCATTCCGTAATAACAAGCCGCAGAAGTGTGAGCGCCATCTACACAGAAAGAAAATGCAGGCTAGTTGCATATGGCACCGGGTAACTTTCTTTTCTCAAATAAGCAGGGTATTAATAACTGAATTTTTTAGTCCGAGCAGGGATAGACTTTGCAACACGTTATAAATTAGATATTTCAGTTAACATCTCTTCTTAACAATAATATCAATTGGTCAATTGGTTTGCTTCTCTTAATAATAATAATAAGATAATAGAATATATCGAATTTATAGAATTTATAGAGTTTATAGAATTTATAGGATTTATAGAATTTATAGAATTTATAGAATTTATAGAATTTATAGAATTTATAGAATTTATAGAATATATAAAATATATATAGAATATATAGAATATATAGCATATATAGAATATATAGAATATATAAAATATATATAAAATATATATAGAATATATAGAATATATAGAATATATAGAA
>VNKC01001399.1:0-19247 GCA_008042775.1 Drosophila pectinifera | reverse complement strand
CACCCAGAGCTGGAAAGGCATGGATATACGGTTCTACGCTTCCTATGGGAGAGGGAGCTTTTACCGCAAAGAATTAGGAGTTTGATGTAATGATCGGGATACACTCGCAAATGATACGCCATTCTGCCTGCATGCCCAAGCAGAGAGAACCCGTAATATGGTAAGCACCACAGCGCCAACAGATCGGATTTTTGGGGCAGTAATTGAGCGTATGTTCGAATTCTCACGAACATACCAAGAAAGGAGGTGGATGTAACTGTGGTCATCGTTTGTGACGGTGGTAGAGGAACCCTTTTTAACACCATCCACAAAAACTACCATAACAGTGGCGGACACTAGAGATCTCATCCGATCCATGATATATAGGATCGCCAGGAGTCATCATTAATTTATCTCCGGGATCCTCCCTAGCAGCACTGAAAGAAGGAATGCCGGCTACGGACGGCACCCGCAAAGCAGAATCCCTTTCAGAGACTCAAGAAAATAAATTTCGTCCGGAAACAAAAAAAAGTGATAGGAAAATAAAATTCTGTTAAAATTTTTTGATTTCTAGGACCACGTCGGATCCAGTTGAGACAGTGGCGATATTACTGCCTTATATTCACAACAAGAACCATGTTGATTATAACCTACCGAAACCAAAAATCGTTCATAAGAGCTAGACACTAGCATTTCTCAATGCAATTAAGCATTTCCGTCATACAGATCATGCCAGAAAAGCATAATGGCTGGGTGCTACCAATCGTCATCGATGTCCTCCTACTTTAAGAACGTAAGTTCCTAGTATTTACAGATTGCAACTGTAGTCCAAGGTGGGCTCATTGTGATACCGCATATTTAAGCTCTCTCAGTTCGCTTGCTTGAGAGGCGATAATGAAGCTCGTATCCTACCATGATGTCACGTGTCCCAACCGAGACCCTTATAATGTTATCCTTCCTGTGGAAATCTCTGCCAGGTTTTATAGGATTCCGAAGAATTACTTCCCCAAGAACTTAAGTCTGCGCTGGTTTAGTGGAGGAGAGTGACATAGGAAGTGCTCTGAACATGCAGCTTTTGCTAAAGTGATTGTACTGAGTGTACATCTGTACATCACTGGTCTGCCGTTCTACCAGTGACCAGTGAGTGCCTTTATGCCGAGGAAGTACTATTCCCTACGAAGTTTAAGGAGTGTTTCAGACCTTTTGTTTAAAATCATTGTAAGTGTCAGCTTTAAGGACCTGCACCTACGGTCCACACTGCAGTCATATTCTTCCCCGGTTTGAAGCCCATAAGTCGCCATATGTATGGCAACCTCTAGATCTCAGTCAGGTGAGGTGATTCTGTGCTCGTCCTTGCCAGCTCATCTGTCATTTCGTTGCCAAAAGTCTGCTTTGCAAGTTTTCCTTCTAATACGCTAAGCCATTAGCTTTAAAGCTGACTCTTATATCTAGAAAACCGGTGGAAATCTATCTAATAGTCCTCAACATATAGCAGATGGTAAACCATCCATGCTGCAAACCCGAATCAAGCCCCTTGCGAAATGATTTGGGTGCACAGAAAGTTCTCCATTGTTTTTGGTTGTTAGGTTGGTTTCTGATTGGATATCTTTTACTGCTAGAATGCCAATGTCACTGTGGATGTTTTGGTTGCGATCATAGGATGGCCAGTAATGGCTCTAAGGATTTTTGATTGTGCGCACTGTATTATGTCAATCTTGTTGCTGATCGCATTTCCCCACATATAGGAGCCATACGTCCAGAATGGCTTAAGAGCGAAATTAAGAACAGTAGTGTGTTGTCCAGACAAATGGGCGATCGAGCGTTATATCTGAGAGCCAAACGTCTAGATTGACGTAAGAGTGGAATTGAAAGCAAGAGTTTGTAGTCCAGACAAAGGGGTGATCGAGCGTTTATAATCCAATGGAGGTTACTGATTTTTAATTTAAAATGTATTTTATTCTATGTGTCTCCGTCAGGTTAGTCGCGTGTCGGGGTAGACGCAGAGATTACATCATTGGCTTGGGGGATCTACATGCTATTTAAGTATAGCGAAGGGTATGTTACTGTTGTAAAGAGAATACCTTATGTGTTTACACTGTTGATTGTTTATTTCCATGCGCCAGTCAAATAGCCATTTGTCAACTACCCTTATAGAGGTAGTTAGTTGGGATGTTGCTCAGATTGAGTATCTTGAGCGACTTAGAATCGCAGTGTCGTCGGCGAACGTGGATGATGTTGGCCGCTCGTTCGTAGGAAAATCTGTATACAGGACAAACACAGTAGTTCCAAGTGCGCTATCTTGTGCAACACCAGCTTTGCTAATATAGTCGGCCGATGTTTTTGCGTTGCAGCTCACTGAGAGGGTCCTGTTGTAGAGATACGACTCAAGAATCTTATCAGTATACCTAAAAAAAAAACATTTTATACATGCTATGATTATAGGACCAAAAGCGCATTGTCACTGCAAAATCAATTAATTAGTCAGTTTTCTAACCAATATACAAAAGTAAACATAGTCCAATTTGATGCCCTCCTTTGGGAAGCACAAGGCTTGATCGCCGAAACCGAAAGTCACCTGCAGTTTTAAATCGATCGACTTTGTCAATTAAAAAATGTTGTCCTGTAAATGATGCGACAGGGTTCCGTGATCATCAAACGCAATAAAAAATACTTAAAAAAAATAGGATCTAGTGTTTTTACTCTGTACATGGAAATTAAGCTGACCCAACAAGTCAGTACTTTAAACGTCTCCACGAATTACGTTATATATATGACAATACCTATCATTATTCTATGGGTTGATGTTGCAAACAGCAGCAGTATCTGTTGGCGCAAAATACCCGATTAAGTTATATCGTGAAAAGTAAACAAGTATCCGTCAGCAGTAGAATCTCGTTTTCCCGTTAAAATTTGCAAGCAATACAAGGGGGAAGATCTTCATGTTTGACTTCGCATTGTGTTTCACAAAGAAAGAAAACTGGGTTGCAAAAATCGTATTTCAGGAGGAGTGGAAATAGATTTATCTCATCTCCCAGTCAGATCAGTGTGGTCTTTGATGGGTCCGTGAAGACTAACAATGGTAAATAAATAATAAAATGGCAAATGGGACGAGGCTTCACGTGGATTTATCTGAAGTTCTAATGAATTAGCGAGATTTGAATATGATGATTTTGTGGCAGATATCTAATTACTGTATCGCTCCATCAACAAAAATTAAGAAAGGGCGCATTGACAACAAGTTTTATTATAACCAGTAGGTAGCGATAAATATTATTGCCGAAGTTGCTGCCAGAACCTCCAAAGAAAAAGTGCTCGATTTTGGGAAAGTAAAGTGAACGGTCGTCTTTTTGTTTGGCTCTTCAAATTTGTGTTAAATCTTTGTTATTTACCATCGGGGTTTTATTTATAGCTTCTTTTTCGGCATGCAGCTGTTTTGGTGTATTAATAATTCTATTAATCTCACATTTAGTATTGTGCTATAATTGCTTGTCCTAGCATTTTGTGCATTTCGCTTTGTGGTTCATCCGATATGCCACTATAGTAATTATATAGTTTTGTTTTTGTTGGTTTTATTTACATTTAATATATTCATATTTATTTTAATTTGGTTTAAATAAAACCTGTAGATTTTTTATTATTATTTTAATATTCACATAATTGTCTTTATTTATTATTTGGATTGTTAATTGTTTGACCTGTGCAGCTTGACATCATCTTAGGAACTGAACTTAATCGTTTACTATACTCCAGCTTAATTAATAAAAAGCTTTTCTTATGAAAATGGAATAGAAAAAAGAGGCTGGCGCCACGTTGTCAAAATAACTGTAAATCTGCAGATCAATAGCTTTCTGCTCGGTTGCTAAGCCAAAGATAAGCGGCGGACGAGGGAACGAGTAGAAAAATAAACCACGGTCTTGATCTATTTTTAATACTTTTGGTTTACCTACAAAATTTAAAACTTGAAAAAAAGCCTATTTTGTTTTAAACCAGTCAGTCGATGAAGTTTCCGTTCATTTAAAATCAATACAAGTTAGAAAAGTTCGATTATTTGTAAGAAAGTAGTCAATCACGAATTTATCTCTTATATTATCTGGTCTTGGAGTAGTTTCATATGGAAAATCCGTTCGTCTGTTTTCATGTTTACTTAAGTTACATGTGTAACACACATTTATTATGTTCTGTATTAATTTAATGTAATCTGGATAAAAATATTTTTTACTAAATTCAATTAACATTTTTTGTATCCCTTGATGAATTTTATCTTCATGTATTTTTAAAATTAGTTCCTTAATTTCCGAATGTTTTTTGTTGCTTTAATTAGTTTGGTTCCTGTACTAGGCCTGATAATATTCATGTTAAAATATTACAAAATCTTTTATATCTTCAAATAATATGGTTGTGGTTTTTCCACAAATAGATTCTCATATTATTTCCTTCGCTATTTCACTTGTCATATTCTTATAACAAATTTTATTTATGGTACGGTTAAATATTTTGACATCGACTTTTTCGTCACTATTTTTAATGAAAATAATTTGTCTTTTATATATATTATGGGGTCGTTCAGTAATTGGAATTCCCAAAAAACCATCTTCAACTGCACTGTGAATTGTTGCTGCTAATGAGTCTATATTTTCAAGAGTTGAATCTGCTTCTTCACTGTTCATGAAGTTTGTTTCCGAATCTTTCCCATTATAGTTTCTGTTAGATATATTTACTCTAGAAAGAGCATCAGCAACACAATTTTGTTTTCCCTGGATGTGCTCTATAAAGTCATATTCGTTAAGTTTTATTTTGTAATTTTTTTTTTTCCTTTGTAATTTTATGTTGGGATCTTTAACATTATATAGCCAAGCCCAATGTCTGTGATCGGAAATGACTTCAAATTGTCTCCCATAAAGATAACAACGGAAATATTGGGTAGTCCACACAATTGCCAGAAGTTATTTTTCTATAGTTACGTATTTACACTCATGATCGTTTAAAGTTCGGCTTGCAAAACAAATTGGGTTTATGTCTTGAAACAAAACCGCTGACATCTGTGGTCAGAGTAAGCATTTTATTAGCCCAAACGGCATTCTGGTATATTCGTAATGCCCAGTTTGTGTTGAAAATGCTGTCTTTTCGATTGACCCAGGATCCATTTCAATTTGATGAAATCCTTTGGCAAGAACAAGGGTCATGAAATATTGGCATTTTCCCAATTTGTCCAATATTTCATCAATATTTGGGATCGGAAATTTATCATCAATTGTAAGAAAGTTCAAATGTCTATAATCAATTACTAGATCAAATTTCTTGATCCCAGAACTATAATTTTTTTCCGGAATTATACATATTGGACTACAATACGGAGAAGATAACTTTCTAATTATGCCTTGCCTTAACATATAATCAATTTGCCTATTAACTTCATCCATATAAGTATATGGATATCTATATGGTTTTTGATAGACTGGACTTTCGTGTTTTGTTTTTATTACATGTTTTATGGTATGTGTAAAGGTCAAATCGTCTCCTTCAACAAATTGTAGATCAGTATAATTTTTAATTAAGTTCGTTCATGGCATTTTCTCCTCTTTAACTCCTCATTAATGGCACAATTAAAATTTTTATCTTTGTTGGTTTTGTCAAAATTTTCGACGTTCCCATTTATGATAGTATTTTCATTTATAATTTCATCTCTATTTTCTAATGATAAGTTTTCAGTTAAATTTATGTTCTTAGAAGTGCAATAAGAAGTCATGTTATTTAATTTAACGTATTCTTCTTTAAAGTTTATGTTGGCTTCTGTTACTTCTAATGTATCTTTTCCAATAAAAATATCATATCTAGTAGAAAAGTCGTAAACAAAAACATTAAATATTCCAAGTTTACCTATCAATGGATAAGCATCTTTTATTTTTACTTTGTTCAATGTTATATTTCCCATAAATATTACCTTTTGAATTGTTTCGTGCAGTAGAGAATTATTTATTAAATCCGGCTTAATTAAACTAATACTAGATTCCGTGTCTACAAGGCAATTGTATTCTATATTATTAATTCTTAATTTAATTGTGGCTTGTACTTGAAAATTTTCTGCTCGTTTGAATTGACCTGACTCTGACTCACGTTTTCTTTTAAAGCTGTAATCTTCGTTTGGCCTACAATCTCTTAAATTATTATGTTGTTGTTCATTATAATTTATATTCTTATAATTATTTTGAAATCTATTAGTATCAAGTTGTTGATTTCTGAATTGCCTAGATTGATTCTTGAAAAATTTTGGTTTTGGATCGGTTGCCTTTGTTTTGGATATGGAATATTATAATTTAAATATGAATAGTATTTTGAAAAAATTGATAATTAGAATTGCGATTAGGAACACCTTAGAATTGATTATTTTTATCATACTGAATTTTAGAGATATTGTAATAATTTGTTGTTTGAGAATTTGGATTATAATTTATGTTCTTACAATTTTCATATATTCCTAGCTCTTGAGCGATGCGTCTTAATTTACAGGCTGACTTAATATCAAATCTGCAAACTGACGTACAAATTCGGTCTGGTAATTCTTTTCGAATAGTTCCGCTAATAGCTGAGTTCATTGCATCTAGAAACATATACGTAGTATTTACGTGTCCATTTAAATATAATTTATTGGAAATAACGGACGATTTTAGTTTTAGCTCTTCATAAAATTTTCTAAAACTGCCAGAATATTTGAGCAACTGAGGAATAGGAATTTGTGTGTTGTACTCTTCGATTATAAGGTTCTGTCCAGTTCCGCGGAGTTGATCTCATAAGAAGATGTTGAGCCGGTCCAACGATGAGGTTCTCGACAGTGCCATAAATGATGTTCGTCTGGATTGGAAGATTGGTCGAGAAAAAAACAAGTAGTTGCTCGACTTGTTTGATGAATAAAGCCAGATAGAAGGTATCGCTATCAAATGGAGGAATTAGCCGGATTTGTGTTAAGCATTGGGATAACCCTTGATAAGTTCGCCAATCCTTCTCTTGTAGTGTAATATATTTTTATTCGCTATTTAAACTTTTATTCAGCTGGCTGATTTTTGTTATATTTTATATTTTTTTTTAAATATTTTATTTGCGAATTTGTCTTTATCGTGGCGTGCGATTCCACGTGTTCGTGACTTCTTTTACGATAAGAAAAATCACGAGGGCTTAAACCCCTCTGATTTTCATTCAGACTTGCGATGTGAGTAATAATATATTTTAGCTTTGAGTTTGAGTTTTTTTTATATTTTTTTTTTTAAGATCACACCGACTGCGCGAATTATATAGTTTTGTTTTTGTTGGTTTTATTTACATTTTATATATTTATTTTAATTTTAGTTTGGTTAAATAAAACCCCTAGATTTTTTATTATTATTTTATGTTCACATAATTGTCTTTATTTATTATTTGGATTGTTAATTGTTTGATCTGTGCAGCTTGACATCATTTACTATTTACTAATTTTCGTAAAGCTTACGATATGCTTTTGGCGCTGGACTTCCAATTTAATGGTTTTAAGTTATTAAAGTAGTCCCCTAAGCGCAAAATAACAACAGTTGCCAGGCGGCATATGGACGGACCCCTTCAGTGCGTTGCGATTTCTCGACATTGACCCCATTATAGTCAACCTTTTTGATTCTGAGATCGGGGCCGATGAAAGATTCGGTGTCGATATCCGGCTGGGACTACCGGCAGAAATTAGTAATGCAGAAAATCAGTCAGTGTTGCCAAAACCCTTACAACTCTACCAGCGAAACAGATATTTATTTTGGAGCTTTCCTCTACTGAAATATCTCAACGTGTGATTGACTATATTGGAATGTAAACAATAAATAAAAAATGGAATAATTAAAATTTTCATATGCTACGGATATTTCATATTTTAAAATAAATGTCCCTAACGAACTCTTTATCACAGTATGCTCTTTATCAACTTCTGGGCTGAGTTTAGTGTTGTTAAGAAGTACTAAACTAGTAGTTGATTTAGGTGATTTTAAAATACCTGGAGCAACTTGGTCCAAATGAATCCTCAAATAAAAAATGGTAACAAAAATGGTAACAAAGAGAATGCTAACAACTATACAGGAACCTCGAACCCCTTTGCCATCCCAAAACTTTTTGAAATGTTAAAATTTGCATAATTTCTCCATGCTAACATGGATTTATAAGACGAAGATTATCGACACTAAGCATCTGGAGGTCACTTCTCTTATTAGAGAGGGGTTTCAACAAATTTTGCAGACAGATATGATTTATATAAATTCCAGTGAAGCATTTGACTTTCATTCTTGTTAGAAGAAGATCAACGGCTATTATAAGGATCTTATCACAAAATAAGCTGTCAAATGTGCCTAATACTGATTTCAGTACAACATTTGACTCCGTTAATTACACCCGTCTTGTCAGGAAACTCGACTTAGTGCAAGTTCCTATTGATCTTCTTAGGTGGATCAACAAGAAGATAAACAAGATTAACAAGAATATTGAGTGGCTGGTTATACCTGAAATTACTTGTACTCTAGTTAGTGGCAAGATAGTTGTATAGAATTAAGAAGCAAAACTTCTTTACAATTGTAATTGTTTGAATTTAATTGATGTAGTTGGCGAAGAATTCGAATAGCGCTACATAATTCGTTGCATTTTCGATTCTGTTTTGCAGAGGAGAAGAAGGGTATAATTCAACATCAAATGAGATATCCACAAACAGACAAGGAAACGAATAGGAAAGTCAGTTCCGTACAGTTATATATGTATCGATTAATGATTCGTCAAAACGCTGAGAATAACATACTGCAATGTGGAAAATTGTTCCATCAATTGAAACCGAATGGCGCCTATATATTCGATTGTATCAAACCAAGTTCCATTCTGAAGAGTACATCAATTTACAAGGTGTAATTTTTAAATCATGGTAACGTGAATTCAAACGATTTGGGAAGAATGGTTATATTACCGTATAAGATACGATGACACAAGATATGATGACGTACGTGGTCGTTCAGATGCAAAAAGAGGATGAAACTAAAGAACTACTGATAGCTGTAGAAACGTCTTTGAAGCACCACGACACTGTCCCACGCTTATTTAAATTAATATTGAAATCTTTGATGGATTTTATTATCAAGCTTTACGTTTTTGGAGAGACACGCTGCAGAAAAGAGGACTCTCACATGTAAATGTACAATGGTTGGTAACAAACCAAATTTAACCCGTGTCTACAGGAACAACGAACATCCCGGGTGATCTAGTAGATTTGCTGTCTTAGCGGATAATGAGAGCAATCAACCAGAACCGGGGCTATAGATCCAAATATTAAGGAGAAATGCCCGAACGCTCTAGTCAACAAAATTGTCACCAAATCGGAATAAAATTTCTGAGCCGTCAAGTAAATACCTATGGCAAGTGGTATTTAAGGGAATCGATCCCGATGTAGTCCCACAGAGATAATGGATGCCTTTTGTAACGAACTGTTTTTCTTGGTTCTTGTTCGCTACGGAATCGTGCGGCTAGCTCAGAGATATTGTGTGTTCGTCCCACCAAATTTATATGTGTTGTGATTGCCCGTCACCAATGATACGCGTTGTATTCAAAATGTACTTCCTTTTTTTGGCTCTTAATATTAACAATTATCCTTGACCGTCTGCTGCGACGCCGTTCGTCCTGGTCCGGTTATGCGGCCGTCTCGCTGGCAAGAGCTAGCAGGGTGTTTTGCCTGGCATGTCAACTTCTCGTCGCCCTTATCGCCACAGCCGCCCTATCGCCCGCTCTGCTACCACAATGGCTGAACTAGCGGAGTGTTACGCCCAGCAGACCAAACTCAAAGCTCTCCCTTATCGCCGCAGCCACTCCTTTCGCTCGTTCTGCCCGTGGTCGATTTCGTCGGCCCGGTGTGTCACCTGGCCAAAGCCTAGCCACCCTCACAACTCCTGCAGCTCGACCTGCTGGTTTCTGCTCTCGATTCTCACCGCAGGACCTGTAGCTCCCTGGTCTTGACTCCTGCGCCGATCCTGTTGCCTTGATCCTTGATCCTGGAACGATGGAAACATCATCAACCAAAATTATAAACAAAAATCACTCTTCATGGTCGAGCTCTAGCCAGAGAGTATAGCCCTAAAAAATAATAAGGGGCAATCGAGTTATAAGCTGCAATTCCGAAGAATCACGGTGGAATAGCCATCAGAATACATGAAACATGTACCATAACTAACAAACCACGTCATACGTATTTTTCCAAAACAGCAAGATTCTCATGTGGCTCGCTAAATAATCAAATGACTTTTACGCCGATGTCCTTCGAACTGGGATGGAAATCCCACTCCAGACTAATTTAGAAAACGCTCAGCAGACCCCAGTCACAGCTAAATGGAAATTTTGATGTTTGCCCTGCTACGAAGCATGATGGAATTAATGTCAAGAACTTGTTCCAACCCAGAACATGGTGATTTTGTTGTTTGTACCTCAGCAGTCCAAAGCTCCTGAATGTAAATCATCGTCTTGTTGGTCTGCAGACCCCAGAAAGCTGTTTGATTTAATCGACTTTACAGTGGCAACACATCCCACATCGCCTACTCTTTTTGTCCTGTATACAGCTGATATTCCTACGAAGGATCCTTATATACTTATAATTAGTATTGTGGAGAAGATTGAAAAAAATAGGCAGACAAAAATAATGTATCAAAATAAGACGAATAGAGCGACACAGCTTTTATAGAAAGGATCGGAAAATAATAGAATAATAGGAGAATTGACATAACTTCGATGTTAGTATACATATATCAATAAACCAATATATATAGACATTTCTTACGATTCAAACAAATTTTTTTCAATTTGATCAAGGTCAGACATTTATAATATAGGTGCCATAGGAACTCAGTCAATTAATATGACATAAATATTTTACCCACCTCCAGTAATAGGGGGGTGGTGTCATAATTTTAAGTTTAATCAAACCTTTCCTTATGAACAACTAAAAAAAATTTGAACCAAATCAGTTCTTTCGATTTTTATGTGATGTGGAGTCGACAGATATTTTTATATATTTTTCTACATATATATAATAGATGGTTATGTGTGTGTGTGCCGAGATTTAAAAAACTTTAAATTTAGAGTATAATTGGATGGTAAACATGGGGGAACAATAGAATTAGAACTTCAATCTGCGGGGGTGTTCTAGAAATTCTCTCACATAATTTTTCTCAGAACTCACCAACCTTTTCGGGCTTGACTGCTAATTCGGCAATGACATTGCATTATATACTTCATTAATTATTGACGAACAGGCTAGACAGGTGGCAGCGGCGAGAAGGAAGAGCAATTAGTTCGACTTACCGGGCGTAACACATAACTAGTTCTGTTATTGTGGTAGCAAAGGGGTGCTGTGGCGACAAGGAAGACATGAAGTCACTCTGCTAGCTCTCGCCAGCGAAACAGCCGTCTTACCATACCAGGACAAGTGGCGTCGCCACAGGCGGTCAAGGATACAATTGTAAACATCTAGACACAATAAACGGAAATACATTGATATCCACAGATTTTTATTGGTCACGGCCACAACATGTTGTGTGTAAATCTGATTGGACGAACACACAACCAATTTGAGCTAGCCGCACGATTCCGTAGCGAGCGAGAACCCAGCGAAACAGTTTGTTATATAGTTAAATGTTTTTACTGGGCGTTAAGCACGTTGAAATTAAACCGAGTAGCTAAATAGTGAAAAAAGTCAGCTTGAGATCCTATAGCTATAGGAGTATTTAAGGATTCATTTGTGTACCAAATAGCTCCAGAAATGTTAAAATCACTTAGAACTACTCAATTGTCTCTATCCCAAAGTCTACCTTTATTTTTATTTCTTATAAATATAGGCAATTATTTTTTGAGTAGGGGAAAGCTGCGAAACATATCGGCTTCATAGGTGGTACCGGTATATGCGTTTTTGGCATTTCATTAAAGTTGAATATAAAGGGGTATGGTACGGTGCCGAGAGAGAACACACTGTTGAGAACACACAACCTGTTATAGGGATCTAGGGGACTCATTTAATAGCTTAATAGCAAGATAGCAAGATCCTTAGTTTTGAGAAAACTAATCAATAGCTTCTTTAAACAACTTTTGTTTTGCCGCATAAAAGACATAATTTCCCGTTAAAGATCGCGAAAAGTGGTATAGGGTGATAGAGAGTGAGCTTAAGAGGGCTTAAGGGCTTAAAACTAAATATGAGATTACTACAATTATTAATACACCAAAACAGCGCCATGCATACGAGATGTGATCAAGAATTTTAATAAACAAAAAATATAAGCTTTAAGTAAGTCTCCATGGTTTTTAAACAAAGATTTCTTTCTTTCATTTATTTTCCCAAAATCTAGCAATTTCTCTTAGGATGTTCTGGCAGCAACTATTCATAGATATTATCGCTATCTTCCGGTGATCATAAATCTTATTGATATTGTGAAATTTCCTAATTTAAGTTGATAGAGTGATACATTATTCGATATCAGCCACAAAAAGATACTTGAAAGCGTTGCCATTGTTGGTTCCCAATGACCCATCAAAGACCACACAGTGCTTGACTCCTCCTGAAATACAAATTTCGTTCAGCTGCCGACAATGCTTATGTATAAAAAAATATTCCACCTAATTTTGTTCCTTTATGAAAAGTAACATGTGAAGTAAAACATTAAGTTCTTCCAGCTCCTATTGATTGCAAATTTTAACTGTACGAGAGCTACTGATGCTACCAACAGATACACAAAAAGGAGTCCACACTAACTACTGCTGTTTTCTACATCAACACGTAGAACAATGTTAGGCATCCTCTTTATATATAAAGTAATACGTGGTGACGTTTAAAGTACTGACTTGTTGGATCAGCTTAATTTCCATGTACGGAGTAGAAACACTAGATTCAATTTTTCACCTCTCCTGGCTTAGATCTAGATGGTCTCATATTGGGACACGTGACATCATGGTTTGGAATAGGAGCTTTATTATTGCTTCTCAAGTAGGCAAGCAGACAGAGCTTCAACATACGGTATCACAATGAGCACATTGGGGGTTTGAGTGTGCCCTTTTCTTCTGTTAGTGGATACTTGAAAGAAAATTGACATTCGCTCCCCTTCTTACAATCGAGATCAAAATGTATTGCCTGTAAAAATCCCCACCATCTGTGTACTCTCGAAATTAAATCCATTTCAGCATGGCTTGCCTTCAGAGAGTTACAATCTGTAATTGAATTGCCTTATTGAAGTAGGAGGATATCGTGATGACGGTTGGTAGCCCCAGCCAATATACTTTTTTGGCGTGAGTTCTTTTGGAGTTAGATCCATTCTAGTACAAGTCTTTAGAAAGTTGCAATCTGTAAATACTATGAATTTGCGTTATTGAAGTAATGACGGAAATGCTTGATTGCATTGGCAACTGCTAGCGTTTCTAATTTATATGAATGATTTTGTTATTCGGAAGGTAAAACTGAATATGGGTATTCTTGACGACTTAAGGCAGAAATATCGCCTCTGTCAACTGGATCGGAGATGTGTAAAATTGTGGTCCTAGGTTTAAAAAAATGTTCTCGGGAAAAAGTTTATTTTCCTAAAAATTCTCTTTTATTTCCGGACGAAATGTTATTGCAGTAATTGCGGGTATGGTCAACTGAAAGCACCTGTAGCATTTGTACGGCCAGAAGCCATTCTTACAACATCCACAGAAGCTGCCACTGGAGTGGCAGACTGGGTACTACAGAAATGTGCGAAGCTAGGAGCCATCATTGAAAAGTCTGTCCGCAGTTGCTTATTTGTTTTGGTCTTTGAGCTTCTAGGATCTGGACGTCAATACAGAGGGTACTAATGAATCGATCTTTCATTGCCAGATTTTTATAAGCTAAAGGAGAAAACGTAAAAACTCCGAGATCCACCACACCAGCACTGAAAGTAGAGCGGTCAGGGCAATAAAACCATTAAGAAAAATTTGGCATTCATGCTTTATATCTTTCTCTATTCAAATTCTTCAAATATGTTTATTCAATTCTGTGTCTCCTTTTATATATATATTAAAATTGAGCACTTTTCGGGCCTCTGTTAAAATTTCTTAAATTTCTTCATCGAAAGCAGGGTAACGTTAAACTCTATTTATTATCATGCGTGGGAGGGTGGCTGAGTGCTTATAAAATGTATGTGGATTATGATGGCCAAGGTGTATATGTTAAAATCGAAAGCAGTTTAGACGGCTTAGATATTAACTATGAACGAAAATGACAACTAATTATTTTAAGCTAGTTACCATCATTGGCTAGTAGTAAATTAAACGATATAAAAATTGCTCTTGGGAAGTTAGAGTACATCGAAAAATTACAAATTACTTACATTTAACCGATCTAGTAACAAGTGCTTATGAAATATTAATGTTTATAATTTTAAAAGTGCTTTTTCAGAACTCAAGGAACAAGAAGGCGACAATGGACACCAAGCTGCGATGAAATTTTATGTACAACTAACCGAAGACCTTGTTATTCCAAATTTTATTTTATGGATGGTCGTTATTATTCGATTGAATTTCAACCAAGCTCTTCAGCAAATGATGTACTGGAAATTATAAAGAAAAAAATTGGCCTACAAGATAATTCTAAGGGATATGCGATTTACGAAGTAATTGGAAACTCGGAAAGAAGTCTTTTATCGGAGGAAAATGTGTGCGATGTTATGGCAAAATGGGAAAAGTATCAAACTGCCCCACAACAAGGATCTCTGAATCAGGTGAGACTGTCAGTTATTTAATTGCTTATTTTACTATTGTGAATTCATTGAGCCCGCTTTGAACGACTAATAATTTTATTGGACTTCTTGCTTGTTATGCTTGTTGCATTATTTGGATAAATAATTTAGTCTGCACACATTTTTCACTTTATTTCAGTTTACTACATTTTCCTTAGAATATTTTATTAATTATTAATTAATAAATCTAAATTATAGTTATTACATAATATTAAATTAAATTTTTGTTAGTTGTGTATAAAGTTTGGTTTAGGTGCAGCTGGTACATCTCCGTTCAACTGGCAACGTATAACGCTAACCGCAGAGTCCCTGACTAAACACATTAATATTTCTTTAGAAATAGAATAATCCTCTCTAAGGGTTCATGTACTAAGTAATGAGTCATTTTGGGCATAGTTTTACTTTATCGAGGGTGACAAGAGTAAATTGAAAAACTTGAACTCTTATATAAATGTGTGGACTTTTCTTACACTTATTGAAAGGCGCAGTACATGTATAGCTAGCATATCTATTTGTTGCTTCAGGCGGGGTGTGATTTCAAGTGGTATTTAGAGTCCGAAAAATGTAGCGTCCACATATTTGAAGAATATTTGATTTCAATATTTAATGATTTATAGAAGTTGTAGCGTGCGTCCTGACACATTATTACCAGTCCGAAATGTATATAACCGGCAGTGGGAGGCATCATTAGAATCCCCAGGCGAGTCAATATATCCATATATGTTTTTCTGTTTAACTTTCCATGTTTTCATCACTACCGCAAACATAAATGTTAAAGCATAGCATGCAAAAGAAGGCCTATTTTGTACATGTAGTCAAAACTGTATGACCTAATAATGAATAAAAAAAACACTGAATTTATAAATAATTTAAAACTGCAAACTAAGGTTAAATTTATCCAATATTCGACCTTAAAATATATAAATCCGATTTGATACATTTTTAATCATATTTCCGGATTCCATTGCTATAACTTTTGTTAAATAAGTTTGTGATTTTCGAGTTTTTAAATCATACCCCAAGATAAGAGCATTTAATTTGATTTTCCTCTTTCAAAGAACGGTCGTGCTTTTGATTTGCACTTCGTTATTTTGTTAAATCTTCATTATAAACCATCGAGGTTCACTCACTTCTACATTCTTTTTATTAAAGTTCCCGTTCACTTCGCGGTGCATGCAGCTTATTTTATGTATTAATAATTGTATTAATATCACATTTAGTTTTCTGTTTTGATTGTTTGGTCTAGCATTTTTTGCATTCTTCTTTCTGCTTCATCCGCTGCTGCAGCTCGACGGTTTAAGCTCATTTTTCTCCCTGCACGTTACTCCCGCACTTAACTACTCTCTCGCTTTCTTCTCTCACATAATCGGTACAGTGGTAAGTCAATATTATCTGTGCTGTCAAATTCTGCGAAAAGATAATTTCAGCAAAGGAGCCTGGTATCGGCTGANAATATTGTGCACGCCAAGTGCATTGATACAAAAACATTGGTTTGCGCTTCTGCTCCGAGACTTGTCACGACGTTGATGGGGAAATTATGTCTTTTATGCGGCAAACCATATTAATATATTAATATTAATTAATTAATATAATCATATTTCGTACACGGTGAATAAAGCCTTGGGTATGTTTTGATTTATTAACTGGTGGTCGAAGAAATTCGATGACCTTTACGTTACGAAGAATTTTTACACTTTGTTAGACTGTTCTATCTCAGAGTACGGATTCTGCGTTTGGAGTCCCCAGTGGGATGTTCATAGTAAACGCATAAAATCAGTTTAAAAAACTTTTTACTTTTCGCTCTATGCGGCTTAAACTGGGATGTAAACTTAAACTCCTATTCCAGTAGACTTCTAATTAACCTACCGTCTTTAGCCAACCTTAGAACGATGCCAGGCATCGGCTTCATATATAACCTAGTCCGTGGTGAAGTGGAGAGCACTGACTTATTAGGTCAGCTAAATTTCCACTTGCCTTGTAGAGACACTAGATCCATTTACCGTTAGTTATGCTCCACAGAAGAGTTTCTTATGAAATGCATGAACCCCATAGAGTATTATATGCAAATTATAACGATTGGTACAAAAAAAAAGGTTGCTTCTTTCACTAAGACTAGTTTTCAGCTAAAAAAAATCAAAATTGAGAGAGAGACAAACTTTTCCGCTAATGTTGAGTCGCTGAATACCCCGAACTCATTTAAACAAGTGGGAATGCTACAGTCGAGTGTTATCAACTGTGAGCCGTCTATTATGTTATATGGGGTGTGCAATAAAGGTCTGAGTGCCAGGTTCACGTAACTTTTGCAAGATCGGCGTGTGTTCGAATCCCGCAAAAACTGGAGAATTCTGATTTTTTTCAATTTTATTTTATTTTCTTTCTTAGGGTTTCTTCTTCTTATTCGCTTAACACATTTAATTTGAGTTCTGAGAAAGTTGGGAAATGTGCAAAAATTTAACAAATTCAATTTTGTTACTTACAGATTTGCAACATACCTTCGCAGACTCTTAGACCCTATCTTAAAATTTCAGCTTTATTGCCTAATAACTCCCTAGTTTTTTAGCCGATTTTACTTAATTTTTCAGAAAACTTCCAAGACTATTAATTTTTTTTAATCTGCAACAGCTTAGTCATACTTTATGTGTTCGAAGATGCCTTTGCCTGTTATATACATTCCCGGTTTGCACTAAGTTATAATACTACAAGAGTATTATGGGTTCCCGGTATAAAAATTTGGATTTTAATTGGTTGCCAGATCATAATCAAATACGAATGAAAATAATGACCATTAGGACACCGGCGCCAGTTTTAACCATATATTCACACCATATTGCACACGGTTTGTTATGGGGCGATAATACATTTTTTTATAAAAGTAAAATAAAAACCCGTGATATTCACGGTAAGAGCAGTTCCACCCAGAGCTGGAAAGGCATGGATATACGGTTCTACGCTTCCTATGGGAGAGGGAGCTTTTACCGCAAAGAATTAGGAGTTTGATGTAATGATCGGGATACACTCGCAAATGATACGCCATTCTGCCTGCATGCCCAAGCAGAGAGAACCCGTAATATGGTAAGCACCACAGCGCCAACAGATCGGATTTTTGGGGCAGTAATTGAGCGTATGTTCGAATTCTCACGAACATACCAAGAAAGGAGGTGGATGTAACTGTGGTCATCGTTTGTGACGGTGGTAGAGGAACCCTTTTTAACACCATCCACAAAAACTACCATAACAGTGGCGGACACTAGAGATCTCATCCGATCCATGATATATAGGATCGCCAGGAGTCATCATTAATTTATCTCCGGGATCCTCCCTAGCAGCACTGAAAGAAGGAATGCCGGCTACGGACGGCACCCGCAAAGCAGAATCCCTTTCAGAGACTCAAGAAAATAAATTTCGTCCGGAAACAAAAAAAAGTGATAGGAAAATAAAATTCTGTTAAAATTTTTTGATTTCTAGGACCACGTCGGATCCAGTTGAGACAGTGGCGATATTACTGCCTTATATTCACAACAAGAACCATGTTGATTATAACCTACCGAAACCAAAAATCGTTCATAAGAGCTAGACACTAGCATTTCTCAATGCAATTAAGCATTTCCGTCATACAGATCATGCCAGAAAAGCATAATGGCTGGGTGCTACCAATCGTCATCGATGTCCTCCTACTTTAAGAACGTAAGTTCCTAGTATTTACAGATTGCAACTGTAGTCCAAGGTGGGCTCATTGTGATACCGCATATTTAAGCTCTCTCAGTTCGCTTGCTTGAGAGGCGATAATGAAGCTCGTATCCTACCATGATGTCACGTGTCCCAACCGAGACCCTTATAATGTTATCCTTCCTGTGGAAATCTCTGCCAGGTTTTATAGGATTCCGAAGAATTACTTCCCCAAGAACTTAAGTCTGCGCTGGTTTAGTGGAGGAGAGTGACATAGGAAGTGCTCTGAACATGCAGCTTTTGCTAAAGTGATTGTACTGAGTGTACATCTGTACATCACTGGTCTGCCGTTCTACCAGTGACCAGTGAGTGCCTTTATGCCGAGGAAGTACTATTCCCTACGAAGTTTAAGGAGTGTTTCAGACCTTTTGTTTAAAATCATTGTAAGTGTCAGCTTTAAGGACCTGCACCTACGGTCCACACTGCAGTCATATTCTTCCCCGGTTTGAAGCCCATAAGTCGCCATATGTATGGCAACCTCTAGATCTCAGTCAGGTGAGGTGATTCTGTGCTCGTCCTTGCCAGCTCATCCGTCATTTCGTTGCCAAAAGTCTGCTTTGCAAGTTTTCCTTCTAATACGCTAAGCCATTAGCCTTAAAGCTGACTCTTATATCTAGAAAACCGGTGGAAATCTATCTAATAGTCCTCAACATATAGCAGATGGTAAACCATCCATGCTGCAAACCCGAATCAAGCCCCTTGCGAAATGATTTGGGTGCACAGAAAGTTCTCCATTGTTTTTGGTTGTTAGGTTGGTTTCTGATTGGATAT
>VNKC01001398.1:0-64103 GCA_008042775.1 Drosophila pectinifera | reverse complement strand
CCTTTTCCCCAGGACACTCTCCCCAATGACTTGCCCCTCCCCCCCTTCCCCGTTTCCTGGTGTGGACTATCATCCATTTATGATTTAGTCGCTTCCTTCTCACAGTCCCTGTGTCCCCGGCCCTGTCCCAGTCGCAGTCCTCGCTTTGGGGGCTTCTCTCCTTCTCGCCTAGGTTGGTTGCATTTTTATTGCCAACTTTGTTGTTGCACAGTCAACACCTACGGCCCCCAAAAGCAGGGGCTGGCACTTCCAAGGGGGGTACAAAAAGATAGAATGGTCAACTGCTTTATCTAGGGATATAATGGAAATAGTTTAAAGAATTAATATGTTGGTTATATACCAGCAAGTCTCCGAATTCGTACTTGGGAATTTTAGGAGCACAACAACTTTAAAAAGCTTAAAGAGGGAAAGAGAGAGATACTCCAGTTTGTGATTTTCTTGTCTTTTAATTATATTGCATATAAAAAAGAGCTTTAAAAGGTAATACCTAAAATATTTATATTAAATATAAGAAGAATAAATTGAAAAACTCAAGATAATGATAGTATTTCGAAAAGTTTCTTAAAGGGGGAAAGAGAGAGATACTCCAGGGTGTGATTTTCTTGTCTTTTAATTATATTTCATATAAAGAAGAGTAATACCTAAAATATTTATATTAAAAATAAAAAGAATAAATTGAAAAACTTAAGATAATAATAGTATTTCAAAAAGACTCTTAAACGGGGGAAAAAAGAGATACTCTAGTGTGTGCTTTTCTTGTCTTTAAATTATATTTCATATAAAGAAGAGTAATACCTAAAATATTTATATTAAAAATAAAAAGAATAAATTGAAAAACTTAAGATAATGATTGATCATTGATGATAATGATATTATTTCGAAAAGTCTCTTAAAGGGGGAAAAAGAGACACTCCAGAGTGTGCTTTTCTTGTCTTTTCATTATACTTCATATTAAGAAGAGTAATACCCAAAATATTTATATTAAAAATAAAACGAATTAATTGAAAAACTTAAGATAATGATAGTATTTCGAAAAGTCTCTTAAAGGGGGAAGAGAGAGATACTCCAGTGTGTGCTTTTCTTGTCTTTTAATTATATTTCATATAAAGCAGATCTGTTAAAGGTAATACCTAAAATATTTATATTAAAATTAAAAAGAATACACTGAAAAATGTAAGATATTGATACTATTTCGAAAAGTTTTTTAAAATAAACTAAGACATTTATTTCTCTATTACTATGCCCCCCTAAACCTAGCTACAAGTACGCCACTGACCCTGCACCCCCATTTTTGAGGTTCTGCCCCCAAGAGGGAAGTTGCTTTTCCCTTTTATACAATTTCGTATTTTTTCTTTACTTTCTTCGGTGTTTTTTTTTTTATTTTTTCGACTCTTTGCCCCTCACTTCGCACTCGTTTTGAGTGCAAAATGTAAATTTTGATGTCACTGGAAAATTCTGTGGCACTGCTGCTGCCTGTTCCTGGTCTATAGGCCATTGACGAGGACACTGTCCAGCAGGGGTAAGTTCGTTGGTTCCTGCACTTTTTCCCTACACTACACACTACACCCTGGCCCACACCCCCGCGTTGCACTTTCTCCTCTGCAATTTCATGCTCGACTCGAGTGTGAACTTCCGCCTTTTCCTCTGCTTTTCCCCTGCTTTCCCTCCACTTTTGCCTTTCATCAGTTGACTTGTTCGACGCTTTTTTCCTGGTTTTTCCCTCCAGTTTTTTTCAAATTCTTTTTTTCGAGTTTTTCTTGCCATTTTTTTTTTGGTTATTTTGGGTTGCCTTGAGTCCATTGCAAAAATATTTATTTGGACAATTTTTCATTGGATTGTTAAAGAAGTTTGTTGCCTTCTTCTTCCCCTTCCCACTACACCTTTTCGCGCTGTGTAAATTTGCGTGCAGCTGGCTCACAATTTTAACACTTCTTGTGCAAATTTGATGCAGTTCCTTCTCTGGGTTCTGTATAAATATGCTTTCAGGTAGGAACAGTGGGGTTAATACCACGAAAATAATAAAATAGTTCATAAAAATATTTAAATAAAATTCGGTTTAAATATATTAAAGTGGTCTCTTTTATGTATATAGAAATATTATGAAATATATTATAGAAATAATCGAAGCCTTAGAACTTAGGAGATTTTTATATATTTTTTTCAAAGTACTTACTTAATACTAAATATATGAAAAGATTACTTTAAAATAATAACTATTTCCTTGTGTAAAATCTTAAGCCTTTCTCTACTTAAAAAATATTTTCTCTATTAGTTTTCTTAAGCCTTTCTTTACTTAAAAAATATTATAATAAAATATAAATAAATATAATAAACATTTTACACAGAATTATTATTATTAATATTATTAATTTTCCTGTGTAGATTCTACAGATCCTTTCTCTTTTATATAAATATATTCCTAATTAGTTTTGAATAAACATTTTATATAGAATTATTATTATTATTAATATTATTAATTTTCCTGTGTAGATTCTACAGATCCTTTCTCTTTTATATAAATATTTTCCTAATTAGTTTTGAATAAACATTTTACCCAGAAGTGTACCATTTATATTTTATTAAGGTGAAAATTTGTGTGGTGTCTGGAAATGTTGTTAAGAAAAGAAGGTATTTTTATTTTTTGGGTGGGCCCGACGGCGTTGGCCACAATTAAACTTTACGACTGCAATTTTCATGGAATTTTTTTTGTGTTGTTTTTTGCCACCTTCGCTTCGCGTGCAACTTCTTGGCG
Source organism: Drosophila pectinifera (assembly GCA_008042775.1). Taxonomy (NCBI): domain Eukaryota; kingdom Metazoa; phylum Arthropoda; class Insecta; order Diptera; family Drosophilidae; genus Drosophila; species Drosophila pectinifera. The sequence goes on along the minus strand of VNKC01001398.1, from coordinate 61,351 downwards.
AAGAGTTTTTCTGTTTTTTGTGATAAACTTAAGGCGTTTGTTCGGAAATATATATAATTTTTATATGTATATTCCGCGGAGCCAAAAGAACTTGTGGGAGTTCTTCTCTTTTTGGCAGAGGAACAACAAAAAATGCTGGAAAAAGAGTTCTGGCTCGTCTTTGGCTTACGCCAGTTCTTGGCTTCCAGTTCTGGCTCCTTCCATTCTTCGGAGAGTTCCAAGACAAAGGGATGAGCTGCGAGACAAATGGGGGTTGGGGGGAACAGTCGCACTTTAATGGAATGCGGAAGAATGAATGGAGGCTTAAGCTGGAAGCTGGAAGAAAGCCTTTTATAAAGGGAAGAATTTCACATAAAAGAGTTTTGGCCAAAGGCATCCACCTAACTGTTAGCCAGTTTAATTGAATATAAAAAACACTCTGGGATGTTTAATAATTGGGAATTTCAGGTAAGTTACAAGTTAATAATATAACCCTTTAATCCGTTGACTTTAAGACTTTCTGCGGCAGAAGAATCCATGTCCTTAACTCACTCGCATCCTCCGCTTGTCGCGAAGAAAAAAGCCAGCAGAGAGTTGGCATCTAATCCAAATTGATTGAATCATTTGCAACATCCGCTTCCAGATCCGTTTTTGCCCCGGTCTCCTCCTGTTTCCCTCCCCCTTACTGCCTCTTCGTCCTTCTGCTCCAAACTTTGCAACTCCTTCGCTTACACTTCCTTCTAACCCTTTTCCGGCACAACTCCTTGCTGCTTTTTGCCTTGGCTTTTCGACACTAGTTTTGTGTGTCGCCCGAAGCTTAATTAGCCCGCAACGTTAAAACGAACTTTTTGGCAGGGAACAAGGGTTAAGTGCCGCTGGAAGGGGGCAGGCAAGAAGTTGTAAACACCGAAAAAAAAGGAGGAGGAGTTTTGCAACTTTTGTCATATCAAAATTCAAGGAAGTTCTCTTATTTTAACTAAAGAAATGAATTAGTAGTAATAAGAAAATATATAATAAAAAATAAAAATATATAATAAAAAATAAAAATATATAATAAAAAATATAAATATATAATAAAAAATATAAATATATAATAAAAAATATAAATATATAATAAAAAATATAAATATATAATAAAAAATATAAATATATAATAATAAAATATGTATTAATAATACAAACATATAAGTGCAACTAAAATATTAATAAGGTTCATTATTAAAATATTTTTACTTGTTCTAAACTAATTCGTATATAATATATTCTATAGATTATAATTTTCCTTAAACTAAAAGCAAAACTTGGTAAAAAGAAAGCTTATAGGGATTAGTAATAATAAGAAAATATGTATATAATAGCAACTATAAGATGTATTAATAATAAAAACTTATAAGAGCAACAAAAATATTAATTACAATATTTTTATTTGTTCTAAACTAATTCATATATAAAATATAATATAATTTTCCTTTAACTAAAAGCAAAACTTGGAAAAAAATAAAGCATATAGGATTAGTAATAATAGGGAAATATGTATATAATAGCTACTATAAGATGTATTACTAATAAAAACATATAATAGCAAATTAAATATTAATTACAACATTTAAACATGCTGTAAACTAATTCATATATAAAATAATAATATAATTTAAAAGCAAACCCTGGCAAAAAGCAGTCCTTTCCCTGTTCCCTTCTGGATTTTAATATCAGATAAAATAAAACTGATATAATATTCATAAAATACATGAATTAGCCTTTCTGACAATTATTTCTCCCCGTGCAGGCCTATAGTACCCGCTGCTCATTGATATTTGATTACAGGGCCTTATGGGCCGTGAGACAATGAGACTTTTGTCAGTAAGACCGTTGAAGGTTCCTCGCTCTGCCTTTGGATTTGTTCCTTGTTCCTTGTTCCTTTCTTTATTCTCTCCTCCTTTCTTCACAGCTTCCTACGGTGCCTTTATCCGTCCGCTTCCCCTCCTCTCTTCCTTTGGCGGCTGCCTGACATTTGATGTCTTTGAGGCGGCAGGCGGCGGGCGGGAGGAGCGCGGTCCCGGCCTCAGATTTCAATGAGCATTGGGCCACTTAAGCGGTGAGCAGAGGTCGCTGGGCGGGCGGGGTCCTGCGGGCAACTGTCATTCGATATTTGCCTAAAAGTAGCTCAGGTAGTCCTCGAGTTCCGTGTCCCAAGTTTCGGGCCTGAACTAATGCGAGGGAGGCAGGAAAAACACGCAGATAAATATGTCTTATGTGTGGGTGCACAGGGAGAAAAATAACTAATGCGATAACTAATATAATCTATCTATAAACAAATATATAAAACTATGGTAAATACTGTAAAAAGTATTATTTAGGGACTTTTTCTCTTTAGGAATTAGGTATACAGTTAAGAAATTTATTAGTTTTCCCTAAGTGTAAGCAGGGAAAATGCAGGAAAAGGGAGAAAATTTAGCGAACAGGGAGAATTAAAGAAGGAGATGAAGGACCGAAAGGGAGTTACTTTGTCTCTGGGCCTCGCCTAGATGCGGAAATTGCGCTAAGTGCCCTGACACGCAAAATAAACATTCCCACTCTCCCTTTCCTTCCCGCTTTCTTACTTTAATAATAATCCCCTCCTAATACCCGTCTTATAAAAGTATATTTGTTATATACGTATATATACGTTGTATATTTTTAAACAACATTTTTTGGTTTTTTGCGGGTGCAACACACTCTCAAGTACCCGCAGTGAGTCAGTGCAGTTGGCAGAGGGTTTCCCACTGAGCTCCCCCTTTATTATTACATTTTTTTTTTTTATTTTGTTTCCTGGTGGGTAGGGTTGCCCAGTGTCGGGCAATAACCCCTTTTTGGTTAAAAATAAAAAATAAAGAGAAAAATCCAACAGCAACAACTGCGAATTTGTGGCCCCATCAAACCAACAAGGGGTGCAAAAAAAAACAATTATTAAGCCAAAGGAAGCTGGAGCTAAAAACAGGAGTAAATAGGAGTCATAAAATCAATTTTAAGCCTGGAAATCATTGATTACTTAGGGGGGCAGGATCTTAGTTAAGCCAAAATATAAAAAAAAAAACAATTATTAAGCCAAAGGAAGCTGGAGTTAAAAACAGCGGTAAATAGGAGTAAAAAAAAAACAATTTTAAGCCTAGAAATCATTGATTACTTAGGGGGGGAAGGATCTTAGTTAAGCAAAAATATAAAAAAAAACAATTATTTAGCCAAAGGAAGCTGGAGTTAAAACCAGGAGTAAATAGGAGTCACAAAATCAATTTTAAGCCTGGAAATCATTGATTACTTAGGGGGGAAGGATCTTAGTTAAGCCAAATAATAAAAAAAAAAAACAATTATTAAGCCAAATTAAGCTGGAGCTAAAACCAGTAGTAAATAGGAGTCAAAAAATCAATTTTAAGCCTGGAAATCATTGATTACTTAGGGGGGGGGGAAGGATCTTAATTATGCCAAAATATAAAAAAAAAAACAATTATTAAGCCAAAGGAAGCTGGGGTTATAACCAGGAGTAAATAGGAGTCAGAAAATCAATTTTAAGCCTGGAAATCATTGATTACTTAGGGGGGAAGGATCTTAGTTAAAACAAAATATAAAAAAAAAAAAACAATTATTAAGCCAAAGGAAGCTGGAGTTAAAACCAGTAGTAAATAAGAGTCAAAAAATCTATTTTAAGCCTGGAAATCATTGATTACTTAGGTGGGAAGGATCTTAATCAAGCCAAAATATGAATACAAAAACTAACAAGAGTCTAAATGGCTTATTTTTGAATATCTAGCCTTAAACTCTTCTGGTTTGACTCAAGATTTGAGGGCCAGGACCTCGTATATTTCCCGCTTTCCAAGGACCTAGCTAGTACAGATCCTTAGAGCGAGAACCAGTTCAGAGTCCCTGCTAAAGTAACGTCGAACCCCAAGCAAAATGCCATAAAGCTCAGCTCCCCCGAAAAAAAAAAAAAAAAAAAAAAAAAAAAAAAAAGAAACAGGAATCGGGCCAACAACCGCAGTTGGTTTCCCCAGTTTTTACCCCAACTGAGCTTCCTCATCTTTTTGTCGCTGCCGCCGTCGTAGTTCTCCCCCATTTCTGGTAGTTTCAAAACTCCCCTTTATTTTTCCGTTCGCTCCCCTCAAAAAAAAATGCAAAACAAAAAAAAATATAGAGGAGCCCGGAGTCCAAAGTCCCGGCCTGGCTTTGATTGAGAGTACCCCCAGTACCCGGTCACAAAAGGCACTCTCCTCCCTCCCCCCGCAAAAAGGGAAGCCGGCAGCGGGTTTTTCGGGGACGGGCACCGCTCGCTCAGTGGGAATCTGTGACTGCCACTGTGACTCGCACAGTGTGACTGTGGCTCAAGTCATTAGGCTCGCCAGCTCAGCTCGGCCCCCTCGGCTTTTGTTTGACAATTTTCTGCGAGGGTCCCTCGCAAGGAAAGAAAAGGGTTCTAGCCACAGCCCCAACCCTGAAATGAAGCACTGTCATTGTGTCTTGGCCTGGCCAAAAACTGGCATACCAAAAAGCGGGGATAAATCAGTGACAAGGACTCTGGGGGAGTGGCATTCTTCAAGCCCTAACTTCCAGGACCCTCCTTAAATTATTCAAAAGTCATTGCGCCTTAAAGAAAGCAATGATCAACTTTAAAAAGTATCAGAGTATTAACTTTCCTAAAGGCAGAATATTAACTTTCCTAAAGGCATACCTTTATCCCTAAACTTTAAGCCCCCTTATGTTCCTCTTTTTATATATTTTTTTAACAGTATATATCGTAGTTCTTTGTAGTACTTTTTTTTCCTATTTTTCTAGGGAGGGAGGGAGTTTCAAACGCTAAAAGTCAAGTCAAGAAGGGAATTACATACAAAATATTTTATAATAAATTCCAAAATGGCAAAAGGAGCATGAGAGCACCAAATGCAAATGGGGCGTATGGAGGAAGGGCGGGGAAAATAAAGTATTGCAGAAAAACTAGTTTGCAAAGCTCGTCCCCGCCCGCCTTCCCCTGGAATTTTCCCCTCATGTGTAGCAGGAATTATGATGACATACAAGAAGAGAGGCGGGGAGAGAGGCGGGGAGAGAGAGGGGAAGAGAGGGGAAGAGAGGGGGAGAGGGAGCTAGGGTAATACCGGGGATTGTTGGATTGCATGGCGCTATGTTTTGCCAACTTGTCTACTTAATCCTTACGTGAGGGAGTGGCTAAAAAATATAAAAAATATATATATCAAGCCCGGGGTGGGGGGGAAAGGGCGCATACATATATAGGAATTTTTATACATTCATATACATATATTGTTGGCGGGGCGAGGGTCATTCGTTTTAATATGCCAACGCTGGCCATGCAAAGGGGGGCGGAGGTTGCGTGGCACGGCGATTGCAATTGGCCCCCAAACCCCTCTCCAGCCACATTCAGATGGGATGGCAACCCTAAGCGGCGTCTCTGATTATTTGCATAAATTAATTACAAAAACGTTTCGCCTTCAGCAGTGTCAGAGAGAGAGGGAAAGAGGGGAGTGTGTGTGCACTTGGCAAAAATAATAAAACAAAGAACGCCGTGTTTACATTTGGAAAAGTGTGGTTACCTTTCAATTTTGGGGCTTAATCTGGGCTTTATTAGAGTTAAGCAGCTATTTTGTACACAAATGCAATTTTAGTATGCACTCTTAGAGAAGAGAGAGAGAGAGAGAGAGAGAGCGTTCGTCAGTGGCTACGTCTCCTTTTTTTAAATGAAATAAATGAATTAATTACACAATGGAATCTTACAAATTATTTCAATATTATTAATATTGTGTTGACTTTATTAGAGTTAAGCAGCTATTTTAGCATGCACTCAGGGGAAGATAGAGAGAGAGCGCGTTCATCAGTGGCTACGTCTCTATTTCTTTAAAAGTCCTAAAAAAATGAATTAATTACACAATAGAGTCTAATTTTAATATTATTAATTTTATGTTGACTTTATTATAGTTAAACAGCTATTTTGTACACAAATGCAATTTTAGCATGCACTCAAGGGAAGATAGAGAGACAGCGTTCATCAGTGGCTACGTCTCTATTTTTTTTAAATTCCTAATCAAGTAAATTAATTACACAATAGAGTCTTACAAATTATTTCAATGTTATTCATATTATGTTGAGTTTATTAGAGTTAAACTGCTATTTTGTACACAAATGCAATTTCAGCATGCACTCAAGGGAAGATAGAGAGACAGCGTTCGTCAGTGGCTACGTTTCTATTTTTTCAAAAGCCCTAAACAAATAAATTAATTACACAATAGATTCTAACAAATTATTTCAATATTATCAATATTATGTTAACTTTAAGTAGAAAATTTTCCAAGTGTTCATTGGGGGGATCCAATGTGCGTACCCCCAGTGGCGGAGGGTTGGAAAATATCCAGAGGGTTGGGGGCGGGGACTGCGGTGGTGGCACGCACATGAGGTTCGCCAAGGTAAACTTTTTTAATTATGAAAATTAAGTGCAGCGACGACGGCTGCAGCATAAGAACAGCAAAGAGATGAAGAAGCGACACCAAAACGGGGGTGATGATGTGCATGGTGGGGCGGAATCAAAGGGGGCAAATGGGGTTTAAGCCCCCCCCCACTCCTTAACCCCCCCCCTAACAGTGCTGCGTAACACGGGAAGGCAACTTTATGAGTGTTGCTCTGGCAAACAGATGGCTGCATTAATTGGATCTGCAGATTTTTGCAATAATCCCAAACGAAAAGTCAAAGAATTAAGCGATATATAAATAAGTTCAGTTCATTCATGATTTTACTAACTTGATTTGTAAACAAATATGATATAAAGGTAACAAAACAAAGTATAAATACAAAGAAAAGGCTTACTTAATTGTATTTTATTTAGGGACCTTAATAGAAAAGGTTATTAACAAAAAGAAACTATAAAATAGAGGCTATTTGCTTGTTAAATGTTTATGATTTAAGTATTTAAATAAATGTAAAAGGAATAATAATTTATTTAAGAAAAACACAAGCTAAAAGTTCCATTTGGCAAACTCTAAATATTTCCAAAAGTCTTTCCTAAAAATACATTACCATATTCCTTCCTTTAATTTATTTCTATATATATTTTTAAATACTTTTTAAGGAACTTAATAGAATAGGGTATTAATAAAAAGATACTATCAAATAGAGGCGCTTGTTAAATGTGTATGATACAAGTATATAAATAAATGTAAAAGGAATAATTATTTATTTAAGAAACACTCTTGGCAAACACTAAATATTTCCAATAGTCTTTCCTAAAAATACATTACCATATTCCTTCCTTTAATTTATTTCTATATATATTTTAAAATACTTTTAAGGAACTTAATAGAAAAGGTTATTATCAAAAAGATACTATTAAATAGAGGCTATTTCCCTGTTAAATGTGTATGATACAATTATTTAAATAAATGTAAAAGAAATAATTATTTATTTAAGAAAAACACAAACTAAAAGTTCCACTTGGCAAGCTTTAAATATTTCCAATAGTCTTTAATAAAAATACTCATTACCATATTCTTCTTCCCTTAATTTATTTCTATATATATTTTTAAATACTTTTACCCCATATTTATGCTTTATTATTGGCAGCAACTGGAGTAGGTGATGATTTATGGGGGTTTCGAGGATGTCTTGGGGTTCCCGGAATGTCATTTCATCCTCTCGACCATGAAACGCAATCCCTGAAACGTTTTTTTTCTCATTTTCAACTTTAGTTTTTGGCTTCCAGGAAAACTAATTTCGCAGGAGAGAGCCTAGAACGAAACCGAGTCTGAAAAGTGCGACGGGGGCGGCGACGGGGATTACCTAGCCAGTTGGTAATTCATTTGGGCCATTACCTGCGCGGATTTAACTGTTTTTCGCTTGACTCGGACGGGGTCTTAGCTCGCTGACCACTCCCATTGAGTTTTGGCCCAAAAAAATAACCAAAAACCCATCTGAGAAAAGCACTTAAAATTCCATACTCCCCTCTAAACAAAACCAAAAAATACAACAAATAAATAAGAAAAAAGAAAGCAAAAAATCAACGTCAAACGCTTAGCGCATGCGCAACAAAAGGAGCTCCCCCTCGAAACCCCACTCGACCGCACGCCTCTGTGCCCGGAGAATTGGAATCGGATCGCTGGGCAAAAATTGCTTTTTAAAATGCTGTAACTCATTTCAAGTCGTTGTTTTATTTGTTTCTTTTTCGGTTTTTTTTGGTGGGGCTAATTAACTGTTAAATGCGCGTTTCTGGCCAAGAGTGTGTGTGTGCGTGTGTGAGTAAGGGTGTGGGTGTGGCTGTGAGTGTTAGTCACTCGACAGATTCAAGAAATGTTGTTAGCTTCAAATTTGATTTACGTCTTGGCCTATCTACATCTCGGTTTCCCCGTATTTTCCAGCTGTTTTACACAGAAAACATTTGTAGATTTAATTATAATATTATGTGTTTTCAGTAATACTACTTCAAAAGATACTTTTCTTATGAAAAAGTCTGACATTTGGAGAATATAATTATATAAACACATATATTATAAGTTATTACTTCAAATAATTCCTTTTACTGTCAGTAAAAATAAGGAATACACATTTTCAAGAAGTCTCTAACAGAAGTATTGCAATTTTCTACTTTTCCTATAGATTCTAGCTAAATTTATTGCTTTTTTTATGCTGTGTACTCCTGTGTCTTTCTCTTTCTCCCTGGACCTTTCTTTCCCTTTTTCCCGAGACACTTTCACTTGCCATACAAACGAAATTGTATCATTAGTCGCGGACGCATTTCGCCAGCATTTTGCAAACGGATTTCTTTTGGTCTTCTTTTATTTCATTTTATTTTATTTTATTTACTTTTCTTTTGGCCAATTGAAGGCGTCTTGGCCTGCACCTAAAGTGCTGTTGTTTTTGTTGCTGGCTCTGGCTGTGAAACCGGAAATTTTTGTCATTAGCTGGGAAATTTTATTTTCGCTTCGCTTCATTTCGGGGATATTTTTGCCGTCCGCTTTGGCCATATCTCTTTTGAGATTTCCACGAAGCGTTTTCCTGGGACCTTATCCTCGGAGAATGGACGCCGGAAAAGGAGGAGGATAGGTCGTTCCTTCGTGTCGGAATAATAGAGTATGACAAGGAATATTCTAAAGTTATCTAGAAATTTAAATGGGATATATACTAAATGATATGTAAATAAATTTTACACATAACCCAAGATGGTAGTCTCATATTATGTTGTATATAAGCTTATAAAAACCTTTTAAACTTGGAGTTTATTATTTATATTTCTACTTATAACAAGTAATGTTATTAACCAGAATTAAATATTCGTAACTTAGTTGGAGTATTCACATTTCTGCTAGTTTTTCGAGTATTTTTGCCCTTCCTTTATATCATTTTTACTTTTGGCAGATTTCAGGCTTTCGCCCCGTTCCTCGCCTTTTTTTAGTCTTTCTTTTTTTTTCGCCCAACAATTTTTATCGAGCTTTGCGAATTTTCGCTAGTCCTGGACGTACCCCCCCTCCCGCCTTGACTGTTCCTGGCTGTTGCTTTATCATTTTTCTTCGTCTGCTTTTGGCCAACCCCCCTCCACCCCTCTGTATTTTTTGGCCAAGCTCAGTTTTTGGGTTCGAAGGCTACTTGCACTGCCAGCGACATATATTCAACCGAAAAAAAAAAGAAATATCGAAAAAAAATAGCAGAAAAAAGAGAGGAAGCAGGGGTAAGGGGGGGGAGAGGTGAGGGGGGCGGAAGCAATACATTCACATTTTGTATCATTGTGTGTGAGAGTGTGGTGTGTGGTGTGTGTGTGTGTGGGAGAGGACAAATGATAAATGAATTTGTGATAAATGAAGCATGTGGCCAAAAGTTGAAAATACTTTTTACACACAGTTTTGGAATCCGTTTTCTGGCCAGCAGCGTGGCAGGGGCGGGGACGGGGACGGGACCACCCCATGGGGTGGAGGGGGGGTATATATCCCAGAGATATATCGAATTATGAGGGGCGAAGAGGCGGCAACGCTTATTGCCAGTTCAGATATCAGCAGTCCGACAGTTTTCGGACAAAAGCTCGCTTCATTAACATTGGCTTTTCCTTTTTCCACCGCCCCCGTTTTCACCTGTTTTCCCACAACCCACACACACACAATCACACACACACACTTTGCCTGGCCGTGTATTTTGTTATGCAAACTTTTCTGGCATTTTCCAAACTAATGGAGAAGCACAGCAGATCTTTAGGTTCTGCAAGTGATGGCCATGATTTGCTTGTTCGATTTGTAAGCAGTGTATACACCCAGAGAAAATACGTGGATATACATATTTAGATGCTATGATAATTGAAGTAATTAAATTATAACTAATATAAATAGAAATATATTAAATAATAAATAATAATAATATAAAACAAAGAAGGTATGAGACTTTCCATTGAAGATCTCTTATTTCAAGTAGTTATTAATTTGCACTAAAATTCCCAACTAGCCGGTTAGCAAACGGATACTGATGACAGACATTGAAAGCTGTATTGTATGCTTGAACCTTTGATTATTTAATACAAAAAAAAAAGAATTACAGAAGTTTTTCTTTGAAAATATCCTATTGCCAAAATTCATTCGTTTAGAATTCCCAACTAGTCGGTCAGCAAAGATAAAGCTTCATGTATAACGAAGTATATATATATAAAATATAATAAATAATAATAATATAAAACAAATCACTTTGGAGGCTTTCCTTTGAAAATCTCCTATTGCCAAAATTCATGCGTTTAGAATTCCCAACTAGTCGGTCAGCTGAGATAAAGCTTTATGTATATAGAAGCTGCCTTTATTTGACAAAATCTTTGTGTGATCTCTGAGTAATTTTTTGTTAAATTATGATTATATAAAAAAGATCAGTATGAAATAATATTAAATATAATATATTTATATAGAAAAATATATTTGTATAATACTTTTCGGTCTCTCCTCTTTCTGTACTCTTTTCCCTCTAGTGCCTTCTTCTTTTTTCTTTGAGAAAGTAGCCAAGCAAGTGAATAAAGCGAAGTAGGAGACGGAGGAGTAGGAGACATGGGGCAGTGAAGGTGTGGGAGTGAGGACCAGAAGTGGAGCGATTACTTTTGAATAGTTTAACAGCTGTTTCGAGTGAGTGTGCGAGGGGAGGGCAGAGAGGCGGATAAGGCGGGGAAAACTGGTGGGAAACTGGGGGCTGGGGGGATGCAGTAAAATAAATGGTCAAGTAATTGAGAATCGAGATTGGTGCGGGGATTAAGTTGAAAATGAGTGGCTCTTTTTCACAGTGAAATCATTTTAGTTTGGAGTTCCTGAAAAAAACTACAAACTCATTGTTACAAACTTAAAAAGAAAAAAAATATATACAGATTACAGCCTTAGAAATGGCCAAGCTATATATTATATATATTCATTATAAGAAATATATAAACTATACATAAATAAGCCAACAAAATAATGCACTTTGCTTGACATTTCGCTTGACTTGAACGACTCCTCCTGAACTTTATATAATTCTTCTTTTTCTTGGCGATTATTGTGAATATTTCCCACTTGATCCAGGCTAGTTTTGATATATACAACAGAGTCCAAGCCAATCCAAGCCAATCCAATCCCAAGACTCTTTCTGAATCGTCTAGACAAGGTCTCAAGGTGCCCATTGTTTCGCCTTGTTGGTGTGTTGTTGGTGTTGTTGTTGGTGTTGTTGTTGTTGGTTCCTTACTTGGCTTTGGTCAGTGAGTGTGTGTTGCCATGTAAATCAATGCATTATTTTCCCACGTCGTTTTCAACAGAAAAAAAGCCAAAAACTCATTTATCAGAGGCGGCATTTCAACAACAAAAGCAGCCACACCAATAACAACACCAACAACAACAACAACATCAGCCCACACACACAAAACAACAACGAGTAGAAGATGGGGGCAATATCGAACAAGAAATGAGCAGCATCATCATTTATATAGCCCATAACCATATAGGTCCGAGTGAGTGCTGTGTGTGGGGCTGGGCTTGAACAATCGTATGCTGATGATTATATAGTGTGAGGCCTATTATCGCATCAAATCCAATTGAAACGAAGCTTAGATTTTTCTACTAAAAAAAAGGTATACAAAAAGGGTTAAGCAGCTGGTCGCATTATAAAGATTACTTCAACATATATACATCCCATATCCTATATTTACTCATCAAATTTAAATAAATATTTATATAGTCTCCTTGAAGTTAGTGCCTTTTCTTAGTCAAAAAATCTCTAAAAGGAACTACTATTTTCTAATATTATTCTGAAGAGCTTTAAGAGCATTTAGCCTCCGGTTTCAGTGCCAATTCCAATTTCAATTCTTTGATTTCTTTTTTGTTTTTATGGCATGGACAACGAACGTTTAATTTATGGCCAACATTTAATTGCGAAAATTCAGCTTGTTTGTCCGGGTTTTCTGGGGCGTTATCCGACCCATAAATATACGCACTGGCATCATATGTACGCGCACATATATATATTCTTGAATATATATTTCAAATAATGACCACAAAACTGTCATTAGACACGGCGCATAAACAGCAGAGGAAAAACAACAACAGCACCGGGGTTGGGGTTGGAGTTGGGGTTAGGGGGAGAAAAAAAGGCAGAAAATTAAAGTGGATGGCAAACAGAGCGCATCGATGGCATTGAATAATAATATTTCATCGCTCCGGCAAACTCCTTGGGATACTTCTTCCACATCGCGAGCGAGTACACTGCCTTCATCGGCAACCGTTCGTTCTGTTTGTTTATAATTTGTTTGTGTGGAGTGTTTGTTGTGCTCGAAGGAGTGAGGTTTGTGCATATTTCCATTGATTTAATTGATTCGAAAAAAAAAAGAAAATAGAAAAATAGAAAAATTCAAATCACGAAAGTGTTAAGAAATCGAGCGAGAAAGTCCAAAGACTCCGGGAACCGGGAACCCTTCTTTCCATCTCTTTCTTCCTGCTGCAGAGCACCCCGCCTCGCCTTCTATTTAAACAGGTTCTGTCAGCGAACTGTGAAGAATTCTTTTTTTCTTCTATCCTGCAGAGAAAGAAAATTGTGGGTATTTTCTAAATGTGTGAAAATACCTAGAGAAAGAGAGACTCTTGAAAGAGTTGCCTCTAGAATACTCTATAAATGAAAGATAGCTCTTACAACGTAGGAACGAACAGAAGGACAAACGGACAAATGGACACACGGATAAACGAAAAAACGAACAATAGAACAGATGGATAAACGGACAAACGGACATGGTTAGATTGATTTGGCTGTTGATGCCAATTGAGAATATTTATATATAGCTTCACAGTTTAAGTTAATTTTAAGATAAAAAATATGTAATAAGCTTAACACTCTCCTCTATTCTATTTCCATATTTAATATATTTTTTCCTAAATTCTTAAATAAAGCCTAGTCATCAAATTTTCTCTCTGTGCTGGAGTTTCGTGTTTTCTTATTTTTTTTCTCCTCCGTTTTTGAACCTGCGTGCCCAAGAGTCAACATTCCTGCCTCTCTCTCACTCTCTGTCTCTGTTTAAAGTGGAAACCTGTTTTCTCAATAATAAAAACTAATTTATTTACTAGTTGTAGGTACAAAGAACAACAACAACAACAACAGCAGCACCACCACACATGGCTCACAGGTCCAAAAGAAAACGACTGAGAAATATACATACTCCGAAAACCATGGCGACAAAATACAAAAAAAAAAATACAAAAATAAAGGGCAAGAGCGGGGAAAAAGGTTCGGCGGGGGGAAGAGAGAAAAAACTGCGTGTGTGGCTAATCAGAATCAAATTGATTTAAATTTGAATGGTTCGACGGGTAAAGTGCGAGTTTAAAAGGTGGAAAGAGGGTTAATGGACGGAGCAGGGAAGGGGTCTTGAAGTGAGAAAAAAAAGCGATAAGTTCCCAACAGAGGCGGCTCAACTGGGGCTCTTCTCTTCCTATTTTTTTGGGCTTATTTTGTATGTACTTATAGATTTCGGACCAGTTTAAATTGTAGTTTATTTGCTTTATGTAAGAAAATGTTTCCAGTATTTTTAATATCAATTTAATATAGTTTGAAGGCTGTTTAAAAATTGTACAATGAAAGATACATATAATTAGTCAAAAAAATAATTTAAATAAATATTAAAGACCTTTAAGAAAATTCCCCGAAAATAAAGGAAATGTTTCCGGTATGTTTTATATCAATTAAAATATTTTGAAGATTGTTTAAAAATTATACATTAAAAGATACATATATAAAGTCAAAAAATAAATTAAATAAATATTAAAAACCTTTCAGCAAATTCCCCGAAAATAAAGGAAATGTTTCCGGTATGTATTATAGTTTGATGGCTCTTTAAAAATTGTACAATAAATTTTAGATATATTAAGTCAAAAAATTAATTTAATAAATATTAGAAACCTTTAAGAAAATTCCCCGAAAATAAAGGAAATGTTTCCGGTATTTTTTATATAAATTAGTATATTTTGAAGATTGTTTAATAATTTTACATTGAAAGATATATATATTAAGTCAATAAATAAATTGAATAAATATTAAAAACCTTTAAGAAAATTTCCCGAAAATAAAGGAAATGTTTCCAGTATTTTTTATATGAATTTATATAGTTTGAAGGCTGTTTAAAAAGTGTAGTAAGTCAAAAAATAAATAAAATAAATATTAAAAACCTTTAAAAAAATTCCCCGAAAATAAGGGTTAAAAAGACAGCAAATTAGCCTGGAATGGGAATTTTCCTCGACCTGGACACAAACTCTTCTCTAATCACAGGTGAGCGCTAATTGAGCTGGCAAATATTTGTGGATCGAGGACCAAGAAAAGCGGCCAAGAGAAGACCCAACGAGGAAGTCGTCGGAGGGGAAAACTAAAATTCGGATGGAGAAACATTTTGAAAGAGTGTGCTGCAGCTGGTATTGTTGTTGTTTGTGCTTGTTTTTCGGAAAATTGCAGGCAGCGAAAAGTATTTAGGGGGAAAAGTGGAAAACTGAAACTGAAGCCATAGCCGAAGCTGTAGCTGTAGCTGTAGCTGTAGCTGTAGCTGAAGCTGAACAAAGAACAATACCCGAAATACGAAGAAAGTATCTTAAAGATAGCAGCCAGCGCTTGCTGCACAAAAGCCAAACAAAAGCGGCGGAAGTAACGGGAGGGATAAGGTAAAGTATCTACGAGTCGAAAGCGCAAAGTTTTGCGCTCACTTTTGACACAGTAGATGAGAGCCACCAGATACAAGCAGCACACAAACACACACACACACAAAAGATACAGATACGGATGACTCAGGGACTTGAGGTTGCTTTTCTTTCGTGTGGGGTTAGAGGCAGGGGGGAGAGTCAGCCTCAGGGGGTTAAGAGGCAAAGCCCAGTTGACAACAGGTGGCTCCACTTACCTGTCTGTTTATGTTTTATGCTCTCCAGTTGTTGTTCTTCGTTCAATTACTCCGGCCTGCTGCCGCTGCTACCTTTGTTTTTCCACCTGGTCCGAGTCCGAAGCTGGACTTTATGCCCTGCATCCAACAGATGCGCCCAAGTTGCCAAAGTTACCAAAGTTACGCTGCAAAAAGATCCCAGACATTGAGCTAAGAAGCAAATTCTTGAGCAAATTTTCCAAATATAAACAATAATAGCAATTCCAGTTGCTAAACAATACGTTGGACAGGTTTAAGTTCTTAATCAAATTTAGGGAATATTTCGAAAACTCTTTAGTGGGATCTATTGTTAAAAGAAACCAAGTTATAACCCACCAGTTGTCCTTGTAATATTTAAATTACATTTTTTTCTATCGTAAGCATATAAATTGCTTTTCTATATTTTTTTACTAATCATATAAGCGTGATTAAAGCTCTCAAATAATTTCAAAAAACTCTTCAAACATCTAAATAATATCCATAAATTAATGACTGACTTATAGCTATTCCCTCTAATTCTCTGCAGCTTACCAGCATATTTTGACAGCCTCATCTTCACATGATTCACGCGCCCATGAATATTTATTACATATTTTTTTCCCAAGCAAAACTTAAAAAATTAACACTTTTATGTGGACAATCCAGTTCCAGCCACGATTAAAAACTAACAACTTTCTGAGTCATGGCGAGCTGACGACCGCAAACTGAGATTTATAGATGACAGGAGGATATCTCTTTTTTAAAGCCTTGCCATTTAGGTCCTTTTTGTGCCTGGGCGAAAGCCTAGTTATATCCTTTGGACCATGACCTCAGCCCAGGCTGAACCCTACTCGGCTCAACCGTGGCAAAACTTGCCTCAAGTTCAATTTTCTTTTGTTCTGTAAAAAAGAGGAGAACAAAAACGAACTACTAAATAAAGTTGAATGCGGCAGCCGGCAAAAAGAAGATCAAACTTTTGCTAGTCTTGGCAGAATAACGTAGTCATTGAAAAAAAGAAATTAAGCGCTAATAAAAAAAGGGCTGAGTGTGTGTCTGAAAGCGGAGCTACCTAGGTTTAACTTTAAAGAATGGTTAAAGTTACTTTTGGTTAAATTAAGGCGTTACTTTTAATCTAGCTTTAATTTATATATATTTTTTGGTTACGGTTACTTAAAAAATACATATAATCTATCCTAATCATGAATTGATTGAATTCTTTAAGGCTTTCATGTTAGAAATACTTCTCTTTGCCTTAAGCTCGATTTATATTATGTTTTATAACAAATTCCCAGATCCAGACTTAATTCTATGCCTTGGAATATTGTTAATATTAGTAGTAATTTACTGCATTTGTATTTTATATATTTTTCAAGCCACACTGAACTGCCCTGCGCTACGGTTACTTAAAAAATATATATAATCTATCCCAATCATGAATTGTCTGAATTCTTTAAGGTTTTTATGTTAGAAATACTTTTCTTTGCCTTGAGCTCGATTAACATCATGTTTTATAATAAATTTCAAGCCCTAGACTTAATTTTGTGCCTTGTAATATTGTTAATATTAGTAGTAATTTACTGTTTTATTATTTTATATATTTTTCAAGCCACACTAAACTGCCCTGCGCTACCCATTGCCGTGCATTTCAGGCCGCAAAAAAACTTGACCGAAAACGGCGTCAGATACTCAATCGAATTAAAATGCATTCGAGTAGCAATGACACTGACACGCCCTATCATTCCGCCCCCTTTTCCAGCAACACGAAGAAAAGCAAAGTACGCAAAAAGAAAAATTAAGGAAAAGAACCAAAGAAAAGATATAAAAGCTACGAAAACTGTGGCAAAAGTTATTGTAACTTTTCCCCGCCGGCAAGGCAAAGCCAATTTGTTGGGGTGAGGTTTTTTTCAGTGAGGTTTTCTGGGGAGAGGGGGGACCTTGGGGTAGGGGGTTTTCCATGAGGGTGGTGGCTGACAAAAAAAGAACTGCTACTGCTACTGATACTGAGGCGCCACGCGCCTACTTGCGACGCATTTCCTTCCACATTCCCGCTTAAAATCCTCCGCTTTTTCTGGTGACCTCAATCTTTAGTTCAATGCGTGACTGAAGGGGGGTCAAGAGGGGCGAGATCTGGCCAACTGTGACTTCTTCCTCCACAACAACAACTGCTTTACACGGCCAAGAAGACTAACCGAAAGTTATAATACTCTTGGCAGGTCTTATATGGCCAAGATATAACCTTTCTATATGCCGTGTAATTGTCTTTTATTTTTATATTAAATATTTATATGATATTTAGTGAAATTGTTATATTTATTAGTGCCTAAATAAGCGGGAATATTTTGTAAAAATTCCTCTAGAAGTGTATACAACAATCAACACAAGTCTAAATGTAAAGGAATGTCTTCCTTAAGTCCTGAGGAGTTTACGGTATGAGGATTTTCTTACAAAGATGCTTTTTAAATGATTAAACGCTCGCTCGCTCCAAATTACCGAATTTCTCCGCCATGTCTCTTGGCCAAGGACAAGTTCTTTGGCTTTTTTGTTCTCCAGCGAATTTTTTGTTTAATTTTTTTCTTTTTTTTGCTGAGATTTCATATGGAATGACATTAAGTCGGAGCGAAAATAACACGCAGCGCCGAGCGCCCTTCCCATTAACATGAACCATCTTCTTTTTTGGGCTAATCGATTTGAGTTTTGATTTGATTTCATTTCATTTTGCATTTTAATTTGTGCGTCATAAAATTATAATAAAATCATGAGAACAAAACGTTTAATATGGCAACAAGACTGGCAAGATGAGATGTAAGGCTTGGCCAAGAAAATAAGATGAAAGAACTTTGATTTGATGTCATTTCCATAAACATTGTTCATTGAAATCAAATATTTATTGATTAAGCAGATATGTTTTTATTATTATATTATACAGATAAATTTTACAGATATTTTATATTATTTTTTAGTAATGAAATACTTTTTCCCTTCAACTTCAGGGGAATAATATTCACAGGCAGCCAAGGGACGAGACTTTGGGTTCCCAGCTTGTCAAAAATTTAAAAACTATTTCCCTGAAAGATAATTGTGTCTGTGACATTTTGCCTTTTTCCCAAAGTATTACCCATTCAACGGATTCGAGTGGAAAACGTTGCAAACTTGCTGACATGAAGTCATCAACATTGAAGTAATCGCCCCTCCGCATTTTTCATTTTCCACGCCGCGAAAGGAGTGGGAAATTGTTGGCCAGGTCAAGTGGTTGACCGTGAATGGGCAAAAAAAAAATCTGTAAAAAATTTATATAAGAATGGAAAGGAAAACTGTGAACCGCAAGCGAGACAATTGTCATGTGAGCAAGAGCATGACAGAAGTGTTTTTCCCCTCATTCTGCGTCTTTTTTGTTGTATTTTTTTGAAGTTTGCCACACAAAACAATTTGTCGTTTGTCAGTTGGAGTAAAAAAAAAAATAAAAAAGAAAGAAATAGGAATAGGGAGGCCCAGAGCCGGGCGTTTAGTCAGAATTTTTTCCAAACGTTTATCAGCCCGAAGCAATCAAAGTCAAGTTACAAAGTCAAGTTACCCCCTTTAAGGCCCCACTTGTAAGACTCTTCCACAAATTGAAAAATCATTTGGAAATTTAATATCCCCATGCTATGGGCCCTCAATTAAAAAGACAAACTACCAGGGAACAGTGAAAGGAATAAGAAAAATACAACTAGGCAAATTGTTAACTTTTATTTATTGTCTAGATGAAGGGGAAAAGTGATGGAAAAGTGATGGAAAATGATGGAAAAATATGTTCAAAGGTAAGACAATATGTAATCAAATTATGAATAAGAATATCATCAATTTCAAGGAATCAAATCAAATTAAAATCAATTAAAAGCTGAAGTTCGATATCAAAAATTTGCACCTTTTATTCAATGCTTTCTCAGCTGTTAGTTAGTAGCTATTGTAATCGAATAACCTGAAACTCACTCAAAAGTCAAGGCAAAAGAGCAATCTCTCTTTATTTCAATTTATTTAACGTCTCATAACGTTTTCATCTTTATTTTCCGTTTATTTTCATTTGTCGCACGTGGCGACTGCAATAAAAGTTGAATAAATATAACCTTAAACGGAAGACACCGCACAAAAAGGCAAGGAAAACAGCAAACAAGAAAAACAGTACAGAAATCATAAAGAAAAAAATTAAAATAATAATAAACATGAAAAATGAAACCCAGTTGAGGCCCAGGGCTATTAAGGAGGGAGAGCGGAAACCGAGTTATTGAATAGACTTCAATTTTGGGTAAACCCCCAAGAAAACTTAAACTTAATAAATAATTACAAAAACTGTTGGAATCGTGGGTACTTTTAAAAGTTCCTCGAAAACTTTTACAGATAACTTTTAATCTCCGACTCTCGCCTGTATTTCCCAAGTATTATCTATCATCTCTCTCTGTTCTATATCTTCTCAAAGACCTCTTTCCGATTTCCTCCGTTGTTCTCAGCGACATTTACCCATCCATCCAGTTTCATTTGGTTCGTTTTTCGGTTATTCCCTCTCCGATTCAGCCTCTTGTTTTTTATAGCCTTGTCCCTGGGTTCACATAATTCTCTAGACCTTTCTTCTCTCTTTCTTAATTTCTTATTACAGTTAATGGCGTTGTTAACTAACTTTTTGTGGCTTTGCCTGATTTATTTGAGCCATCTTAAACAATTTTATATGAATTAATTTAGCTCGCTTCCTGGGTTCTTTATTTTTAATTTGAAATGCTGGCAAGTAAAATGTGAGGCTCGTTGAAATCACAATAACTCTTTTATTTCTACCTTAAGCTTAGGGAAATGCCTTGTACTACATAGAAAAATAATAACGAGACATATTATTTTACTACTTTAATGAATTCCTTATTTGGTTTTAAAATTCTGACCATCTTTTGCTTAAATCCTTGATAACTCTTCAGAACTCTTAGATATTGAAGAGCTATAACTGTTTTTAAAAGCATTTATATGTATTTTTCACATATTATTTTACTACTTTAATGAATTCCTTATTTGATTTCAATTATCTGATCATCTTTTGCTTATATCCTCGATAACTCTTTAGAACTCTTAGATATTGAAGAACTATCTCTGTTTTTAAAGGCTTTTATAAATTTTGGGCTTGATTTTTAATGTTATTGGTTGTATATTGTAAACTTTGCCATTCTCCTGGGGCTTTATTGATCTCCTCCCGAATTAGACCACTAAAAACTGCAAATTTTTATTTAGACTCCACTTAATTGGCATCCAAATTGCCTGTGGCTCATTAGCCGCCCGCCCAGCCCCTCGCTTTGGATGCCTCTTATGCAATGCAACACATTGCCAGGCACTTAACAATGTCAGGTCCCCCCGATTTTCCCCATTTTCACCCCGTTTTCCGCTGCCACAACGGGCAGGCGGCCATTTAAATGTCATGCACTTGGCGCGCTAGAAACTAAAACTAAAAACTAAACCCAGCGAAACTACGGCGGTCCGAGTTGCCTGAAATCGAATTTTCTGCAACTGGAAATGGCGTTTACAATTTGATATAATTACATCAACTGTGGAGCAGGAGAAAACCCGAATTATTTGGCATTAGTTCTTACTGAATTTGTGTTTTTGGTGGCACAAAGGGAATTTTATTCACACTCCACTATTGGTTCCAAACTATAACTAAAACAGAGATCAACTTAAAATTCAATAAGCTATTTATTTAATTTAAACCCACAAGGGATCTGTGAAGCTCCGGGATAATGTTATTTTTTAAAGAAAAACGCAACTATTAAGGTGTTTTTAGGAACTATCATCATGGTACTCCAAAGCCAAATTAAAATTAGTAGAGTTTACGTCGTGATTTTAAAGTTTTCATATAGTTTGAGATCACAAAGGCCCTTTGAAGCAGTTTTTAAGGAACATTTGCAATCAGAATACCACTTTAAGGACATATTTTTCAAGTTAAAAAACATGTTATAATACTGATATATTAAATATATATATACCAATTTAAAGACATATTTTTCAAGTTAAATATTTTATAATACTGAAATATTTCGCGAGAAAAAGAAT
The DNA here is from genome assembly GCA_008042775.1 of Drosophila pectinifera. Lineage (NCBI taxonomy): Eukaryota > Metazoa > Arthropoda > Insecta > Diptera > Drosophilidae > Drosophila > Drosophila pectinifera. The sequence continues at coordinate 39,942 of VNKC01001398.1, read as the reverse complement.
CTATTTTCTCAGTACTCAAAGATCCAATATTAAAGAAATTGTACAAAATATAATATATAAATATAATATATAAATATATTATATATAAATATATGTATAAACCAGAGGCTAAAATGAAACCCTTTAATACTGGATGTATTTTCCCTGTTTTTGTTTTAGAACTTTGTAAATTATTCTGGAATTTGTCACTTTAATACTCGATTTTGAAAATTTTAAATCCGCTTTTCGTTTTAAAGAACCCAAAATGGTCACATATACCCTATTTTTGCGTGGTTTCTATGGCATATTAAAATATGAATAATATAAACCCACTTTAGCACAATTTAAATTTTAAAATCCAATTACATCGATTAGTTTTCAAGTTTTAAAATAAAACAATTCGAAAAGGATGACTGCAAGGGTGCGAGCGGGAGAGGCATTGCTCAATTACAAAATAGGGTTTTGTTAGTTGAAAGAAAAAAAACCACAAAAGAGGGAGCAATATTGTAATGAGAAATGCACAATAAAGAGAGGGACCAAATGGGATAGACAGAGAGAGAGAGAGAGAGGAAAAAGACTGATCCCAGCATAGGCACACACACAGATGCAGGGACAGGTAGGCAAGATCTTGCTCGCTTGCTGGCCGCTGCTCGCTCTCTATCTCTCTCGTCTGCTGCCCTTTCTGGCCATCTCCCTCGCGCAAAATGCAAGTGAATGGTGCAGGCAACAACAACAATGCTAGGCCTTTACTGTATATTCTCCTCGTACGCTTCGTTCTTCCTTCTTTTCTATAGCATCACTTCTCCTTACCTTTTTTCCTCTTGTTTTTTTGTTTTAAACTTGTGTTTTGTGTTCGGCAGGAATTTTTCGGTAAATTTGCAACTTTTGTTTTGTTTCTCGTATTTCTCACTTTACTTTTTTGTTGGTTTTGGCACTGACTTTTAATTCTTAGCTTTGATTCTTCGCTTTGCCTTTATTCTTGCTTGAATTTTGCTCACTTAGCTCACTTTTCTCAGCGAATTTCCTTCGTTATGGGCACAGGAAAAAAAATGCAGCGATCGGGAGGTTATATCCCCGCAAAAAATGGTTTATCCTTCCAATCCAGAAAAAAAAGAGACAACGACAACAAACGGAGAGGCAAACCAAAAAGCAAACGGAAAATAACACTAGCCGAATTCGGATGGATGATGTTACAATTATTCGACGGGCGGCGAGCGATTCTCGATTTTATTTACTTCCTTCTCCTTCTCCTTCTCCTTCTGCCTCTATTATATTTTCATTACTTTTCGTATTTTTATTTGTGTTGGATTTTTGGGAAAAGGCAATTGCAAGAAGTGTGGGAACCGGTTTTTATTACAATTTCTCCTTTGGCCACACACACACACGCTCAGGAGGCAGCAGCAGCACACACGCGCGCGATACGACGAAAAGCATCCGAATTTGCCGAAAAACGCCGATTCGGAATATCGAGGCTCGAGTGTCCGACTGTCGAGTGTCGAGTAGTATCCGAGAGTACCGTTCGCTCACCACCAAGTCCGACAGAGAAATAATTTGTGAAACTCGCGTGGCGGGTTAGGCGGCAGCGGCCTCTTCGCGTTCCTCACTTGCGTTCCAACTTCCACTCGACGAACTCCACACAACGCAACATCGAACCGAACACTCGAACATCGAGCCGCGCTCGCTGTTACGATCCCCGTTCATGTTAACTCCCCCATTGGAAAACGCACAGTTTCCCGAAATTTCTTACATTCTTGCATTCTGTTAACTGAATGCTTTGGCTAGTAACAGCGCCATGTTAGCAGCGAGTTCGAGTTCGAGTTGGAAGCCAATTCGAACTTCGCTGGCAAAACCAAAAATTTGCCTTAAATTTTCCAAAAATGGTTCGGAATTAATGCTTATAAGGATTATTACTAAGGTCAGGACTCCTGAAAATGCTGTGCAAATAAGCTTATTATATTTGATTATTCATTTAAAGTAAGAAATTTAATTTAAGGGTAAATAAATAATATATATATATGCTAAATTTAAGATGTACTTGGGCTGTGTCCTGCAATTTATTTATGTTATTTAAATGTTAATTAAGTTTTTATTTGTTATTTTACCAAAAATATACCATAATAAGCTAGCTTTTTAGATTAATTTCTCTGAAATTGTTAATATTTAGGAGTTTTTGACACAAAATTAAATTAAATGAATTATATATAAATTTAAACAATTATTTCTTTATTTCCCAAATATGAAAAGAATGAAATTTTAAAAGAAAAACCCAATCTGCTTGACCAAAAGTCGGAAAATTCTGCCCTGGCATTCAGACTCGAATCGGGTTTTCTGCTTTTATTTCATTTTGCTTCTTGGCAGGAGTTGGCGACGGCTGTGGACCGGTTCAACAGGATGCAGGAGAGCAGAGCACTGGAAGTGCTACCAAAACAAAACAAAACAAAGCAAAACAAAACAAAACAAAACAAAGCAAAGACAGCGCTGGAAAAGAGGAGTTGCCTCCGCGGAGGAGTTGCTCTTTTCGGCTTCTCGTCTCTTCGCCGCCTGGCAAAGAGCAGCAGCGAAAAGCAAAAGCAAAAAGCCAACCAACCTGACAACAATTTCCAGGCTACTCGTGAATGTAACTAAAATGGCAAGCGGCGAGCGGCGAGCGGCGACCAGCAACAATAATAAACCGGTTGAGGTTCGTGCGCCCAAGGAATGCACAAAAAAACAAAAAATTTAACAGCAACAACAAAAGCAGCAGCAGCAGCGGCAGCAGCGGCAGCAGCAGAAACAGCAGCAAAATGCAATGCGGGAAAAAATAGCAAGAGGCTCACAAGGCATTGGACTGGAGAAGTACAGGGGAGCCTCCAGGGGTTCGACTTTTAAGAAATCGATTTGATATTTTATCTAGGCAAAACAATAATAATAATAATAAATAATAAATATTTAAAAATAAATTAAATTTATTAATTATGGATATCTTCATGTTAGCTATATTATACCTACATGTTATGTTAAAATTACATAGATTCATTATATATTACTTATATAAATATGTTTTAAAAAGGAAAGCATATATAAGAGATAATATATAATAAATAATAAATATAATAAATAAGGTGTCTAACCTTTGTTATTTATTATTTTATTTTATTTATTATTTATTATATATTATCTCTTATATTTGTTATATTATTGTTATAAACATAATAGCATCAGGCTATCTACATTCTATTTAAATTTCTACATTATATTACATTACATTATTTAAATTTTTTGCATTTGATTATTTGTATGTTTATTAATTAAATATAAGTAATAAACATAGAACCGCTTTTTGACTGTGTTTTCGGCGTCTACATATTATCTACATAGTATGTACATGTTATCTATATAATATATACATGTTATCTTTTTTTTATATATATGTTAAGTACAAGTTATATCCTCGCTGTATATAAAAAATAAACATAAATGATATAATCGCTTTCTGACGGTATCTGCATGCTATCTACAGGTTATCTACATCCCATCTACATGTTAATTTGTGCTTATTTCCCCTCTTTAATCCCAATATTTCATCGCTCAGAAACACCAGCTGTTCCTTATTCGAGCGTCTTCCTTAGGCCTGCTCCACTGTACCCCCAGTGGCTTGGTCAGTCGCAGTGGCTAGCCACCTCCCCCGCCCCCTGGCAGCCCCTGCAAAGGCAGAGGCAAAAACAAAGGCAAAAACAAAAGCAAAGCCACAAGGAATGACATAAATCTGCGTGGCAAACAAAAGACTCAGGCAACGAACGTGCCACAAAAGCGTGTTGCAACAAAAGCTGAAGCCGGAGCCGAAGCCTGCAACTGGATTACTGTTACACGAAGCCACCGCGGGTGCGAGCGAGCTAGCAACAGCGGCGGCGACTGCGACATGGGGTCAAATGTTGCGGGTCCGCGAACCTTTGTAGGTGAACTGACTCCTGCTCGAGTCACCCCAAAAATGGTAAATGGGTGGGAAGCAATCAGCGGTGCAACATAAAAAACTTAAAAAAATAAAACCAAAACACATAAGGCAGCGGGTCAGGGTAGAAGAGAGGGTGGGGATAAAAGAGTTAATAATAACAAGTACCTAAAACTTGGTGTTGTGGTAATTAAATACTTCAAATGGAGCAACTACTTGACAAAAGTTATGTCTACTATTTTTGTATAGTGTGTATTAAGTAAGTGTATATTATATATTCACATTTTTCTAAATAATTAGGAATTTACTTAAATCAAATTAATCCAAATAAAGCTATGCATAATTTAAGTAAGAGCTATGAATAATTTACTAGAAATTATTTAAGCAAGCAATGATTAAAAATTATATTTTAAGAGCTGTTAAAATGAAATTAAAAACTCCAATAAATTGCCCTAAATTTAAACAAAGTCTTTTACTAAGTTTGTTGTATATAAATATAATAAATATATATAATATAATATATGGTTGTATATATTTTTAAATAAAATATAAATATAAATGTAAATATAAATATATACATAAATATTCATATAATAATATATAAAATAAAATACGACATTTATATTTACAATATTTAGTCTTTATACTTTCTTTGAATTATAAATTATAAATTTAAATATAAATATAAATATAAATATATATATAATAAAATATAATATACAACATATATATACATAAATACAAATATAAATATATATGTATATAAATATATATATAATAATATATAATATAAAATACGACATTTATATTTACAATATTTATACTTTTATACTTTATACTTTCTTTGATAATATTGTCGTTTTGTCTTTATTTTTTGTACCTATAATATATAAATATTAACAAATATAAATATTAAACAATGGCTAAATTTCAAATGATAAATCAAAACAAATTCTAATTTATATATATATTATATATATATTCAAGTTAATTTCCTTTAGTTGAACTAAATGTGTTGACTAATTACAGTATACATTGGGGTCACTCATATCGCATTGCATTTAATGACGAATAATTTGGACAAAGGTTGAATACAAAACTAAGATAATGAGCTAGTTGAATTAAGTGCTAGTATTTAATATAATAGGGTACAGCTTGGTTTAATACAAATTCACCTATTTTAGTTATTATTTCAATTCAAAACTAAGTCAATCAGTTAAAAGATACATTAAACATTCTTGTTACATTTTATCTGATTAATTAATGTTTATAAGACTTATTCAATGCTAAAAATATAGTTTTAGCAAGTTTTTTAGTTGAACTAAGAGGGAACCATAAAATGTATTAAATAGTATAAAATTGCAACTGCCATTGTGACCGTTTAAGCCCCCATTTGTTGGCCGAACTCTGAACTTTATTGTCTCGGCCGGTCGGTCGCCAGTTGGTATTTTCGTATCACTCGAGCCTCATTTATTGCTCTGAGGTTTCTGTTTTTTACGTATTTCGTATTTTTGTTTTCCTATTGACTGCGGAGGTTCTTTTCTTTTTTTTCCATTTTTTCTTAGGCCACTTAGAAGCCGCCAAACAAAACACTCGGCATTCGGGGCAAATTTGCTGCGCACCACGAAAAAATATGACCCAAAACGCGGGGGAAAAAACCAAATAAACAAAATAAAAATGAAAAAACCGCAAAATAAATAAGACGAAAATTATGCAAAGCGCAGACAAATGCGCAAATTTGAAAAATGCCACAGCAACAACAATGGGCAGCAGCTGCTGCGCTCAGAGCCCCCTCTGAAAATCGCAAATAAAAAACTGAGAAAAAAGTGCGGGCGCTAAGTAAAAAATATATTTGTGGGGAATTAGCAATACTCTAATAGAGAAATCATGATTTTTACCAAAAGAAGATTTGTTTAAAGTGATGACAGAAGAATTTATTAATTATTATTACAGCTATAAATAATATTATTATAAAAACAAATATTCACCAGAAATAAAAAATGTCAGGGCGCTACTTACATTCATTAATATAATTTTTAATATTCAAAGGAACTTTAATTGAGTTGGGTTAAATATATATAATATTTATATTATATATAAATATAATATTTAGCTTTATTCAAATTTTTGATGTATTTATTATTGTTTTATAATTATTATTAGAAGGCTTTAGGGTGCCAGGCACTCAGGGGGCATGTGAAAGTCGGTGAGCATGGGTTACTGATGTGGAAAGTGGTGTCTTCCTTCTGAAACTGCCTTGTACATGATTTATTGTTCTATAAACTAAGCTTGCATTTTCTAAAAACTATAACTTGTATTCAATGTTTAAAACAACTCTTTAACTTTTAATTATGTGTTTCCAACTAAAGAAAACATATATTTTTATTTTTAAAGCTTATAATAAGCGAACTTACTAAGTGTTTGATATGCATTTCTTTTAGAAAACACTCTAAAATGTAAGAAAAATAATTAATACAAAATGGCTTAAATAATTTAAGCCCCAGAACTTATATTTTTATATTTATATTTTATATTTTTTGAGTATATTGAAATAACTGCCTGGGAACCTTAAATTAAATATTAACCTTCTATTAACTTGTTCATTTTGAGTAGAAGCAAGGAAGTAATCCTATTTTCCTTAAGTATATTTCTTCGCTAATTTAAATTATATATTATATATATTATATATATTATATATATTATATATAGTATAACTATATTTATTTTTTTGCAGTAAAATGAAATAGCTGCCTTGGAACCTTAAGTTAAATATTAACCTTCTAATAACTTATTTTAAGTAGAAGCAAGGCCATAATCCTGTTTTCCTTAAGTATATTTCCCTGCTAATCTTAAATTATATATTATATATAATTTATTATACTATATTATATATTTATATATATTCCCCAAAGGACCCATAGGAAAGGGCATCCGAAGTGCACACAACTTTAATTTAAAGTCACCGTGTCGACTTTGCCGGCGCTTGACTTTGCTAATGGGTCTCATTCGGCGCCCAACTTGGTTCTACGATATATATTTCTTCGGGGCCGGTTTCGTTTTACCTTCTTTTGATTTTTGGCTCTGGGTATTGGTTTTCTGTTTTTTGGGTCTTGAGACTTGGCCGGAATGGGCGGGGGCGGGCCGAGAAAAAAGGGCGTTGCTGTGCGCCGCTACACGGCCAGTGTGCTGAACAAATATTACTCATGGCTCTTGGCCCGAACGATCATGTTGAACAGCATAGCTAACACCCAAGAACAACGTGACGAACAACCAACAACCAACAACGAACAACGTCGACCGATCTCGGCCCAAAGTTGATTTCCAGTTGCGAGCGCGGGCCAGGCCAGCCGCTGACTGATTGTCATGGCACGATAATGAAATAACATATCCAATACCCTCACATAAGGTATAGCCACTGCCTGATATTCTAGGAAAATGGTTTTATAATTATCTGGGACAATTTATAATTATATTTGCATTTATTTGGCCAAGAAATAGAGGCTTGCCTGGACTTATAACGCTAGGGTATTGGCCCTCTAAGATGGAGCCTTCTTTTCGCGTTTGTCATGGCAGGATAATGAAATAAAATATCCCCTGCCTGGCAGATCTAGGAAAATAATCTAATAATTATATATATATCTTATTTGCATTTTTTTTCCCACAAATAGGTACTTCCCCTGACTTATTAAGAGGTTTCTTGATATATAGAAAAAAGTATCTATAAATAAGTATTTAAATAAAAGTACATATATATAAATGTATATATAAAATTATATATATAAAAGTAGATATAAATATATAAAGAAGCTTCAACACTTTGCTTCATTAAAAGCCAATGCCTAGCTGAATTAGTACTTGGGAATTTTAAATGAACTTTGTGCAAGAATTGAATATATAAACTACAGAAAAAGGAGGCTATCTCTATAATATCTATATATAGAATATCTTTATTCCCTATCACTTATTTCCTTAACCCTTGATATTATATCTTTATAATATCTTTATATAAGATATATTTATTCCCTTCATACTTAACTCAAATATATTAAATGAAAACAATTAAATGATGTGTAAAAGTATAAAGTATGAAAATATATATTATCTAGAATATTTTTTATTACTTCCTTATTATATGATGAATAAAAGAAAATATATATTATCTAGAATATTTTGTATTACTTCCTTATTACAATAATCTCTAGCTCTAGGAAAGTGATCTTAAAATTATCTGGGACAATATTTAATTATATTTCCTCATTTTTGGCTAACAAATAGGTACTTCCCCTGACTTATTAAGGGCTTTCTGGACGGAAGGGTATTGGGCCTCCCTAAGATCGGGCCTCCTTAATGTCTGCTCTCTATGCTGCTCAGATAGTATATAGTATGGAATATGTGACTTTATGTGGCATAGTTTCTCTCCGGCGAACGTGCAGCCATGCAGGGGCATTCCTCATCTTGGGCCTCGGCTATCGTATTTATTTTTTTTGTCAACTTTGTTGGGTTTTTTTTGGGGCCTGGTCGCCTCCTTAGAATGCAGGCTGCGCATGCGCACAAGGGGGCGGGGGCAGGGCGGCTATGTGGTATCATAATCATATTATGTTTGCTTTGTGTGCCCCGGACCAGCGGCTACGTCGCTTCAATGGCAATGTGGCAACGTAATTGCCGTTTTGTGGCTGCCACTCGGGGCACAGTGGTTAAAATGCAGCTATGACTGCGAAGTTTTAAAGGGGTAAAAACAACATCAGAAGGGGTTAAAAATATGCTTTATTTTTGGGTATTTTCAATCGAAATTAAATTCCAGAGTAGAAGCAGCACCGAAGCCTTTGCCGCTGGTTTTTGCACTAGAATTCCCAAGTGGTCCCTGCCTTAAATTTAAGTTTTGCTTTATTCTAGAGAAAACAACGTCAGACTTACATGGAAAGGGGTTAAAAATATGCTTTATTTTTGGGTTTTTCCAATAGAAATAAAATTCCAGAGCAGAAGCCTTGGCCGCTTGCTTTTGCACTAGAATTCCCAAGTGGTTCCTGCCTTAAATTTAAGCTTCGCCTTATTCCAGCTACTTCTTTTCAAAGAAATTTACTTTAAATATCTATATTAATTGTCTTTTTTGGTAGCTTCAAGCATATAGCTGATAACTTGATTTAATTTATAATTATTTACCCCGCACAGTGGTTAATTTGAAGCCTATTTAAATGGAACCCACTGTGCAGGCTCTTGCACTTTGTTGTTATTATTGCTCATTTTGCCAGGCATCTTTTGTGTGCCACTCACTTCACTCCAACTCACTCCACACTCCGCACTTTACACTCACACTCACACTCACACTCATATTCACATTCACATTCACATTCATGTTCACATCCATATCAACTTCAACTTCAAATGGACTGGCGACTGGCCACAAAAGAGCCATGGATCGATGGATGGCTGCAGCTCCAGCTCCAGCTCCAGCTCCAGCACTAGCTCCATGGAGCATGTGTTTTTGCCATTTTCAAGGGCACTTGGTGTCGCACTTTAAGGGTATACAGGAGGGGGGAGGTATAGTCAAAAGGGGGGACGGGGAATGATTGAAGCTGTCCAACCCGTTGAAACGCTTATCGATCGGCAACGGCAACTCAGAGCTCCGAGCTCCGATTCCGGAGCCTATGAATCATTTGTCAATTGTTCCAAGCGAAATGCAAATTGCTGTGAGTGTGAATCATATGGCAGCCCATAACCTGGGCCCTAGGCACTACGAAATAATTATTATTAAAAAAATGGACACAGGATAGGTGGTAATAATGGTGAGATTATGCACTAAGAGTTACGAAATCAGCCCTAAGTGTGTCGAAGGAATATTATGTTAATTTTAATACACAGCTCTTTTCAAGTCCTTTCAATCAGTATTTATTTATATTATAATACTAATACTCCCCATACCTGACCTGACTTCAGCTAAATCTGTATAAGGAAACCCAAGATAGTTTAAGTTATTGGGAAATTATGGGAAATATGCGGCGGGGGGAGTGATGCCATGGAAATGCAGCCATGCAAATATGCGTGGCGATAACGGAGCCTTCGACTCAACACCGAGTTGAGAGGGCCCCACCTTGCCCTGCACTGCAAGGAATTCTGTATGACATTAATAAAAATAATTATGAATATATATAACATGAATATATATATATAAAATATATGTAGATTTATTATTATCATCATTATCATTATTATTCAATGAATACCTTAACGATATCTATATGATAAAGATAAGTGATTAAAGGTTGACGTTATTGTAGATATTAAGGTAAATTATTGAACTAATTGAAAACATTTAAGGAAGTTTATAATATGAAAAATGTATATATTTGAAAGTATATAAATAAAAATATATATAAAAAAGGACATATATATAAAAATATATAAATAGAAGTACATATATATAAATGTATATATAAAAGTATATATAAAAAAGTATATATATAAAAAGTATATATAAGAAAGTATATAAATAAAAGTACATATATATAAATGCATTTATAAAAGTATATATAAAAGTATATATATAAAAAAGTATACATAAAATATTTTATAAATAAGAGTACATATATAAAATATATAAATGTATATATAAAAATATATATATAAATCTAGATATAAATATATAAAGAAGCTTCAACATTTTGCTTGATTATAACCCAATGTCTAGCTGAATTCGTACTTGGGAATTTTAAATAAACATTGTGCAAGAATTGAATATACAAACTAATAGAAAAACCACAGAAACAGAGCAAGGCCAGCAATGGTAAATGAAGAAGGTTTATTCTTTATAATATCTATATATTGAATATCTTTATTACCTTCCCCTTATTTCTATAACCATTGATAATATATCTTTATAATATCTTTATATCCTTATTCCCTTCAGACTTAACTCAGATATATTAAATTAAAACTATTAAGAGATGCATAACAAATTAAGTTATGAAAATATATATTATCTATAATATTTTTTTAAATTATTCCCTTATTACATTAATAATTTTTTTTGTATAAAAGGATAAGGTATTAATATATATATTATCTATAATATTTTTTACTATTTCCTTATTACAATAATAGTTTTTTCCAAGTGCCCCGGCCAGACCTCATGGGAGAACTTTTCTTTTGTGGTTCGGCGCGCTCTCTTGGCCACAATTCATTTCGTTTCCATTGGGCCCAGGTCTGGGCCTGGTCGACACTGAAGGCCACTGAGTAATGCACCGCGATAATTCCGATTCCAATTCCGAACTCCGACTTTGATTCCAGTCGCAGTCGCAGTCGTAGTCGGAGTCGCTCGAAGCTGGGATTTTTGTTGGTGATTTTTTATTTTTTTCTCCGAGTCCAAGTCCAAGTCGCGGTCAATGTTGGCCCGGCTGATGGCATCACGCTGTTCACAGCCGGCCACAGTCACAGCCACAGCCAAGGCAGTAATCTACAAAGCATTTTTGGATGCAAAGCATTTGGATTTGGAGGAGGGGATGGGGATATGGGACTCCGACGGGGACCTAGGCACATTGGCCACTCGGCTCGTGGCCTTAACCGGGCACAGTGGGCTGCCTCGAAAAAAAACAACGCAGAGAGCCCTGTAATAGCCACGAAAAATGACACGAAAATCCCACTAAAACACAAATTGAAAGTTTAATTATGTTGATAAAAAACACAGAGACCCGATGAAAGGTATTTTGACAAAATAAGCCCACTCAAAGCCAGATTAAAGTTGCCCTAAATGGCAGGCAACAAGGTCTCTCGGTTTTACTAGTTTTTAAATAGATTCTCTAGATGCCAAGAGCTTAATTAATTGTTAACTTTAGACTGTATTAGGAAGTCTAGGCATTAAAAATTAATTACTATTTTAAGTGCATCTTTTTTGTAAAATAAAAAAAGAATAAGAAAGCTATTAAATACTCTATACTTAAGCTGTTTGTTAGCTTTTTAAATATATTTAGATTAATATATATTTATTAGAAATTGAATTAGTTTAGATATTTGACTGAACTAGCAATTTATTTAAAGGAAATTAAATATATATAAAAAAGAATAATTTTTGTGAATGAAATGGCTTATTTTAAAGTCAAAAGCATAGCCTTAAATGTCACTATTAAATACTATAATTACCCAGAACCACTTGAACTTCTTAGCTGCTCTTGGGAAGCCCCTTCGGTGGGCCAAGTCCAGGTCCTAGGTTGGCCCCAACACCACTGTGTAGTACCGCCCTCCCTTCCCCGCTGCGACAGGTCGTGCTATGCGATTCAATCAATCGCACTTTGAGCCAAGTTCTGAGTTCTGAGTGTCGCCGGCCTAATGCCGAATTGGCCAACTGGCCGTTCTCCGCTGAAGTTAGCTTGGATTTTGCCGATTGGTATCGTGGCCGCTGTGATCTTGGCCTCGTTGCTCAGCTTGCTCCTCCTCGCCCCGCCAGAAAACCATTCCCTATATACTTTTTAAAGGTTTCTTAAATTAAAAAAAAAAGTTACAGAACTTGGAAGAGTCTGCTAGATTTTTAAAATAATTTTTTAAGCAAACTAGGCCCTAGAAAATGTATATATAATATTTAGGGAATGAATGGAACTTATTTGAAAGATTTGCAAAGATATAAAAGTATATATAAAAGGCATTATATTTTTTTTTTATTAAAAATAAATATTAAAATCAAAGAAAATTGGGAAATCTTCTATTTAACTCTTATTTATGTTAATTTCTTAATAAATGGGCTGGAATATTATTCAAAACACCTCAACTAAATTTGAGAACGTAAAATAATCTTTAAATACCTAAAATACATTAAAACACTATTATTTTTTAGTGAAATCTTCATCTATTCATGAAGAATATGTCTGAAAATGGTAACAAATATATGCAAGACTTAAGAGCCACTTATTTATTTGATTTATTCTTAATATAAGCAAAAGCGCAGAAAAACCGAAAGGATTAACTGCTGATTTATTCAAAGCAAATATTCACTTAGTTCGACTCTCACTCCTGGCTTTTCACCTGTGTTGCCAGTGCCATTCACTCGCCACGCCCACAAATCCCACCATATGATTATCGGCTAAATCGTATAATTTACTCCACTTCCACGAGATGCGGAAGACAGGGGTTAAGGGGCCGATTTGAGGCGGTTTTTTTAAACATTCCCACTCGCGCTCGACAAGTGCTACAAAAATTTGCTTTCCGATTCGGTTTAGTGAATGGAACTAAATGGAAACAAAAACAGAAAAAAAACGGGGGAAAAAACATAAAATAAAACATTTACCAAACATAGAGAGACACAGGTTTTTTTCGTGAGCCAGTAAAATGATAAATCGACACAAAGAAGTAGGAAAGCAAAGGTGAATTGGCCTCGACTGTGGGATACCCGGTACGCAAAGCTTTGTGTGTTAAACTACCAGGTATTTGTAGTTAAATTAATATATAAAACGGAGGAAAGCTTACGAAAAAATATATATATTTTTAATTTAATATGAAGAACTAGGAATAAATAATAATATTGGATTTTTAGGTATTATGGTTATATGTATTTATTTTTAATAAATAGCCTAAAGTCTGTCTAAATAAATTAGTTGTTTTTTTTTTCTGAAATGTAACATTTAAATTGAATATAAATAATATAATAATAATTATAAATAATAATATTAATAAAAATAAATATAAAGAGGTAATATTTACATAATTATGTCTCCTTAAATTAAAAATAAATTAAATAAGTCTAAGCTGGGCAATAAAGTAAACTATATTTGTGCATTACAGATTCACAAAAAGCTAGCAAAGCTTTATAGTAGTACCCACTTAATAATATTAATATTTACCATATTTTTCACACATTTAATGTATCTAAAAAACAATAAGACTTACTTAATAATTATTATGAATTGTTATATATTATTCCCTATTTTTTGGGCTCCCCATTTTTGGATTTTACACTGACTGCCAGAAGCATTCGCAATGCGCTTCGACCGCGAGTATAAATCAAAGGCAAACAATTAAACATTCTTCGCTCGATTCCCAGACAATATGTGCCACCGCCACAGCCGCCCCGCCACACCGCTCGCCTTAACCCCAGCCTCCCCCCACCATTAACCCTTGATTATGTCTTGGCTTAATTGCTGTAAATGTGCGGCTGCAGTTCGAGTCGCAGTTGCAATTGCCTGCCCATAGTTGGGTGTTGCACTTGGACACACTCTCGCACACTTGAGCACTGCAAAAAATATTATACAGAATAATAGGAACCATTAAAATATATTATATATATATAATAATTATTATAATATTAAAACTGTAAAGCAATAATTTTTCTATACTTTAACTACACTGCTTATACTGCATAGACACTGTTTTACAAAATTAAATAATTATAGCTTTCATTTAAAAGAAACAAATATTATACGGAAAAATAGGAACCATTAAAATATATTATAAATATATATATTAATTAAAATATTAAAATATGTTATATATATATACATATATATATATATTAATTATTTTAATATTAAAACTGTAAAGCAAAAATGTTTGTATATTTTAACTGCACTGCTTATACTGCTATGACACTGTATTATATTCATTAATCAGAGCTTTCATTATAACCTAAAAAAGAGACAACTATATGTGTGTCTTTTTCAGTTTTTATTTGGTATATGGTCACACCGACCTAAAAGGTACACAAAAACAAAGGTAGGAATACGCCATACATAATAAAGCATTCTGGAGATTCTCTTTCAGTAATTTATAGGTGATACTATATATATATACTATATATATATAGTGATTGCTTTCTAACCTCTAATAAAAGCCCAGACTTATAAAGATTTTAATATAGTGTCATACCAGTACTAATATTTTCAAATGCATTTAATGTGTTATACTAATTTAGACCAGACTTATTATTATATATATAAATACTAGACTCACGAGTGTGAGTCATTTTAATATTCCCAAAGAAATAATAATATAGGTTCTTTTTGATAGAAATTCTCCTCGGAAGTTCCTCCATCTGTTATTTATTTTTCTCAGTGTGAACTGTGGATTGTGTCGCAGTCTGAAGTTGTCTAAAATTTGACAGTTGTATGAGATTTATGACGCCGCGCACTCGATCATATTTGACTTAATTGACAGCGGCAGCCACGACAAACTGCCATCGGCATCTGTCAGACCGTCGCTGCCTCGGTCGGCGCTGCAGCAGCCGCGCTGGAAGAGCCACAGAGCGAGACAGAGAGAGAGAAGGAGAGAGACAGGGAAATAAGGGAAAGCGGAGGCGTTAAAGACTTGTTTTTGGTCTGTCGCTGCTCTAATTTTAGTGTGTCTTTCTTAATTGTAACCCAAAAAAAACGAAAAAAATAGGTGTAAAGTACCCCACCTTCTGTTCTACATCTGCTTTTTCCATGCCCTATATTTTTTTTGGATTGCAAGGGCATTTTGGGCTTATACAAATTATAGAAAGAATTACTTCGGAACTAAAATAAATTACATATAAACCCTTTTCCAAAATGACATATTTTAAAAGGTTTTTGGTATATATATATAATTTATTATTAAGACTGGCTAAATTTAAAATCCTTTATCGCTTAGTTTTAAAACATTGTTATTATTATATGCCAAAAATTAAAGAAAAGCTAAAAAAATGATTTAAAAGTCTAGAAATATATTACATATAAACATAGTCAACAAAATATAGTTATTATTAAATATTATAGAGCTATATTAATTTATTTGTTGGGACTTAATAAGGTGAGAAGGCTGAACTATTCTTTTAAAATGAGAATTAAACTGCATTTATTTATTATTTAAGTCAAGAGATAGAAAACAAAAATAGAAAAATATTGTAGTACTTAAATATTATAATGTAATACGTATCCTTTTAAAGGGTTATGATGACACTGTATTTCATATTATACCATATATTCTCTTACATTCCTAAAGAAACATAACAAATTAAGCATTTGTTATTAATATTATTTATTTATAGGTCTTATTAGTGCAACAATCTAAGAGCTTATAATTTATATATATATTATATTATTATATTATATAGAATTATATTATATTATATTATATTATATTATATTATATTAAATTTTATTATATTATATTATATTATATTATTATATATTATTATATATATATTATTTTCCTTACTAATATGCGAATTATAAGTAAATCCTTCTACAAGCCCCAAGGCTTTAAAATGAAGTCTCTAATTTATTTATAGTGGATTTTCCTTCCTAAAACTAAGAGTCCTTTTAAGGCTTAAAATTCCTTTATATTTTTCTACAAAATATCATAATTGCCGCAATCCCGGGTATCTAGTAGTCGGCGCTGATCGACGGTGGCCCTGCCAGGCGCTCATCAAAGAAATCAATTACAAAGAAATCTGTTTTTTTTTCCGTGTTGCTCTCCCGTTATCTTTTTGGGTCTTCTGCCCCAACTCCCCTGGCCCCTGGAATAGGGGGAGGGGCGACTGGAAACCGGGCTCTGCGCCAGGGTTACTGCACTTTGCCTAAGTGCGTCCGACGAGCAATAAAAATAATAAGACGAGGGACGCGGGCGAAAGGAGTGCGAGATTCGTCGCGTGATCTGAGCCAGGCCGGGGGGCGGGGGGATAAGTAGGGGGGAGGCATCGCTATGTCCACACTTCCATTCCAGCGGCCGCCCCCTTCGAGCACCCAAAATGCCATTCGTCCACCATAAATTGGACACATTGTTGATAAAGCGCAACTTTATATGCTTTATATGAAGCTCTGTGTGGTTTTATGTGCGCGTGTATGCGTGTGCACGGCGAGAAATAATTAATATAAATATGTGCATCTAAAAAGCTTGCAGTTCTGGGTTTATAATGTTTGGTATTTGCCAAGACTTTAGCTGATAAAATTAATTAGAGTCAAGGCTTTAATTCTACAAAAAAAGAGGATGATGATGAAGGTTAAATACTTTTTAAAGGAATTAAATAACCAAAAAATTCTCTATTTGTATGTATTATTAGTATTAAGTGTGAATTAATATTAATTAATATAATCTAGTGTGTACGTCATATAAATATAATAATACTTAGTAGTAAGTATCAATAAAACGATAAGTATCTTAGGAAGCGCGGCCAACTTCACTTGATAAGAAGAAGAGGAAAGAAATAGACGCGCAAAATTATAAAAATATGTAAAATATATAAAATAAAGATCATCATTTACATTGTTTTCTTATTATTTATTACTTTACACTCTTTATTTAATTATATAAGTAAAGAATACCATTAAGCTTACTCACATTTCTAGAGCAATAATTACAGAAACTTGGAGTCCAAGTCCTAGGAGGCGAATCAATGTCCAGAACTTTATTTTCTCTGCCTGTACCTGGGCCAGGCCACGATGCCCCATCATCATCATCATCTTCCCCATCATTCTGGCCATCAACTCCATCCTCATCATCCCAGATTTAATCATCGTCTTCAGTGTCATCATCATCATCATCATCGGCATCAGGGACGTCGTTGGTGCAGCTCTCACATCAATGGCTTTCATCATCATCCAACATTGTTATCAGCGTTGGCGGCTATAACAACACCAAAGACAACAACACTTGTCATTCCACACACCAAGGCCCCCTCCAGACACTGCCGTTCCCTCCCCACCCAGCAGCCTTTTAACTGGGCTATGAAATTACGCTGGAAAAATAGCGAAATAAAAACCAAAAAAAAATGTGGGGGAAGCTGGGGGAGAGGCGACGAATAAATGCTGATAATGTTGAATGTGCCGCATAAATGGCGCTCAAATGACACACACAAGCCCAGAAACACACGGAGAGAGATATAGCCAAAGCTATAGCCGCACTTAGATCCAGATACTGGCCAAAAAGGCTTCAAGTCGACTTTTAATGAACTGCAGGCGGCAAAAAAAAGATGCTGACATGTGAAAAAGATGAGAGCTTTGTCTGCAAAGGAATTTCACATGTCAAGGGTATTATTTTTAGGGATTCAAGAAGGTGAGTTAAATGAAACTGCAATTATTTGTTTATAAATAATAATAATTTGTTAAATAATAATAATATTTCTAGACAACAGTCTTAATTAAGAAGTATTACATTTCCCTTTAATATCAGATTGTTTACGATGGTATTACAATAAATATAAACAATATCGAGTAGCTAAATTGACCAATAAAGCAATAACAAAAGAGTCACATTGCATAATCGACAAAAAACAAACAAAAATTAAAGCCCATTCCCACACAAAGCAGACACTGAATGAGAATAAAAACAATCAGAATTATGAGCAATATGTTTCGTTTCAGAATTCGTTCAGTTTTTAATGGTCCTTCGCTTTTGTTGCCCGATTTATTTGTGCTGCGTGATTTGGCTTAATAAATGTTTATTTGCATATTCTTCTGGCATTAAGCCCTTTATTTTTTGGCATTTATTTAATTGGTATATTTGTCACTCACACAGACAGACAGATGAACGCTGAATACAAATTGTTATGGCCGAATTTTTTATTAATATTTACATAAATCCATTTCTGCCCAGTTTTCGTTTATTTTGGTTGCCAACCAATTTTTATTTTTTTTTCGGGTCGCCGCTGGTTGCTTGATTTCTTTCTGTATTTTTTTTTCTCTTTTTGGGTATTTATTTGTTTCTGTTTTGTTATTTTTGTGTGCAGTTCGCTTCCTTCTGTTTCTGTCTGCAGGCGTTTTGTCGGTTGATAGATTGCAGCTGGTCGAGGATATCTGGTTGCCCCAACGGAGTTTCAAAACCCCATATATCTCGTAGTGGGTATGCCCGAGATATGGCAGGTTATAAAGGTCTAAAGTGTTTTGAAAAAATTATACAATTTATGAAATACTAAATAACAGACTTCTGATTACTATAATCTATTAATAATTAGACAAAGTAAATTAATTTAGTGAGGCAAAGGGGCTTTAAGGTACAGATCCTTTTAAAAACATTTCATTTTGAAGTATTTACAGCTCTGGCCACACAGTGTCAAGCGCTTCGATCAATTTCCGTTTCCTGCCCGAAAAAAATACCTTTCTGCTTCTGGCCCGCACTCCTTTTTTATGCGTTTCTGCCAATTTTTCATCCATGTGTGAGTCGGTCTGGCTGTGTGTAGTGTGTAGTGTGTAGTGTGCTGGTGCGCTGAGAAAATTGCCCAGCTAATGGCTATTAAGGCTGACTGCAGAACTGAAAACTGCAAACTGGAATTGGGCCCGAAGTCGCGTTGCGTCCAAAATGCTGAAATGCGTTTCCAAATTGCATTTGTCGCTCGTTGAGTTCTTGTTCCATTTACAGTTTACAATTTTGTTGGTTCCGTCTGTCTCGCTTTTTTCTTAGCTAATTTATTATATTGAGCGTCTCTCTCTCTGGCTCTTTCTTCCCGGGGTTTTCCCATCTGTCAAGCGAGCTGTCAAATTATTAAGCGTTGCCGGACATGTGAAATATGTAGGGAACTTTGGGCAACAGCAATTCAACCCAAAAAATAAATAAGCAACTTACCTTATTTATAAAATATATAGTTTATGGCCTGTTTTGAAAACGTTTAAATTTAGTAAATAACACAGGAGCAATTATACCTTTACTATATTTAATTTGTATGTTTTTTTTTTAAATTTATTAAGTTTGATAATGATACTTATTTTACAATTAAAATGTATTAAGCTTGATAATGATACTTATTTTACAGTTAACATTTATTAAGTTTGATGATGACACTTATTCAGAACATAATCCTTCTTTCTTGTTTTTATTTATATATTGATAATTGTGAGTCCTCGGGGAACCCCTTGCTCTTCATTGCTGGTTTGACAGAAAGGAAAGTGTCAAGCGAGCTGTTAAACTATTTAGCGTTGCCGGACATATAAAGTGCATCCTAAATAAGGAACCTAATTTAAATATCTTATTTAAATAAAATATTTATTTAAATGCTCTATAATAAGTGAATTAAAGCTTAATAAATAATAATAAAAAGGAACAATATAAATGTATTTAATTTAGAAGAGCAATAATAAAAGTAAATAAATATTCTGATATAATATAATCTATAATATATATTTCGTACATGCCCTTAAAAGGGTGTTTGTATAAATACATTAGTGTTAGTCTGTGCATATGTAGAAGCCAGTCAAAGCTCCCAAGATTGATCACCATTAGAAGACCCCGTCACTTCCTTCTTTACTTCCTCTTTCTTTTCGTCTGTTGCACTTTTCAAAGGCCGCGGCTGCATTTTCAGGGGCAGCTTGGCAATTCGTCACAGAGGGGGAGCACTTGACCGAACTCCAACCCCCAAAAACCCCCCTCTCACTCTCCCTCTCACTCCCTCTCCCTGTTCGTCTCACCCCCTTTTTGTTCACACTCCGCGTCGCCAGTAATTCATCAGACACGCATTCTCATTGTTTCCCTGCCGGCCCTCCGACCCTGGCCCCTTGCCCGCTGACGCATGACGCCCCACACCTGTCCACCACCACCACCTCCTCCTTCTCCTCCTTCTCCTCCCCTACCCTTCCTCCCGATTCCAACGACGGATGTGAGCGCGGAACACGCACTTGGCGTCGATTTGCTTAATTAGTAAGCGTAAGAAGGCCTCCGGCTTGCACAGGAAAGTATACAAAAATATATATTAAACTAAGATCCACAGAAAAAGAAAAAAAATCAGTCTGAAATCATTAAAAAATCTATTTAGTTAAGCAAAAATATTACAAATAAATACCGAACGATTTGTATGTATATCAATAAATTAAATGTATTAAGGATATATTCCTTCCTTCAATATTTTACATCGAAATCCCTATCTAATAATAATCGTGAACAATAAAAAAAGAACCAAAATATTAAAAAACATAGAATTTTTCTGAACTAAAGTAAAATCAATAAGTCACATATGCAAATACATACCTTATATATATATATATATATCCGGCTAATCTTATGTATTTAACATATTACGCTTCATATTTTCCATTTTCCTATCAATATTTAAACAATACAAATAATAAAAACAACCAAGTCCAAAACAAATAAATAATCTTTATACTTTTAAACATACAAAAAAAAGAAAAATAAATTCCTCAGTAGTAGGATACAAAATTCTTCCAGTCAGTAATAATCCCGATGGCAGGAATATTAATAATATTAACCGAATAAAAATATATAAAATACACATTGTTTCGAATTAAATTCAAGGAACTTGCATGCCTTGAGATTAATACAAAAATGTAGCTAAAACTAAATTAACCAACGTTGTGTTCTTCTTCAACAAAACCCTATCTGAATACTATATATAAATAAACCTATTAAGCCGAAATAAAATATAAAGTGGGTATATAAAATAAGCAACAAGTAAAAATCAATAATATTCAAATAAAATAAGGATTAGGACCAGGACGACCTGGCCCTAATGTCGACTAGAGAGACGTACTGCCAATGGCAGGCCAAAAACAGTGTGACCGTCGTTTTATCTATTCAATGTGGCCTTTCTTATTTATTAAAGATACCAGAATAAATGTAGGATATTACCTAATCCTGTATTTTAAAGAAGAGTTCTAACTTTTCTGTATTAAATTGAAAACCTATTTGATAAGTCCGTTAATTCTGTGTTCCTGCTTTTGGGGTATTAGTAAAAGTCGTATCACTATTTCCTAGCTTGCTGAAGGGTCTTCCAAGTTCTGTGTGTTTCCATTTAAACTTAGATATCAATCTCTGTTTTAGTTTAGGGTTCTTCCCCGCACTTTCCTGCCATCAGTTCATCAGTTCCTGTGTTTATGGCCCTTATCTTGGGTTTTCGCCGATCAAACTCAGGTGAGTTCCCTGCTTTTCTATTCACAATTCTTCCCTTGTGGCTCTTTGTCGCACGCGTTTTCCTTTTTATTTATTTTTTTCATGGTCGAGGAAGGTGCGTGTGAAGTTTTTAATTTTCAACATTAATTTAGAGACAATTCCCTGTCTCTGCCTCTGCCCCCGAAGGCGTCGAAGCGTGTCCAGTTCTTGGATCTTTTAGTTTTGTTAGTTTTTAGTTAAAAAAAAAAAATAGGAGTGAGAGTTAATGGGCAGTGCAAAATCCACAAAGTGTCGGTGCAGAAATCAACAAAGTGTCAGTGTCAGAAATAAGGTCGAAAAGTGGTCATAATGAGGTCTAATGGTAGCAGCTGTCCCGGGTCCAGAGTCTCCTACTTCCCCTCCTCCTGCTGGCCAGCCACCTCGCCCTGCTGCTCCTCCTGGATCCAAGCCGCTTCTGGGATCCAAGGCGATACCGAGCCCCATAAAGTTAGGTGTCAGCAGGCTGATCTTCCCCCAGCTGCGGGGCGTGGTCGCAATTTACTCGGTTGCCTGCCCAGTTGCTCAGGTAGAGAGCTCCACTTGGAAGTGAAGTCCACTTGGGATCTGGGATCCATGCCATGTGGCAGGCCCCTCCCTTCCTATGCCCCCACCCCTCTTGCGCGGACACTACCTTAACCTTGGGGGCACGTGGCTATCATTGCATTGGAGGTCAACGACTGACTGCTGACGGTTGCGGATCGCAGTTTTTAAGGGAATTCAACCTGCGAAATATATAATGTAATATAATAAAATATAGTACATATATGATTGAGAGAATAGAGAGAGGAGGAGCTCAGGGCGGGGGGAGACTTGCTGATCGGCGCTTAAGTTAGCTGTAGTTTTTCGGTTATTCTTTTGTTTTCAAGTTTCGTTCTTTCTTTGCTCTGCTCTCTGTCAAACCAGCATCACCTCTCTCCCATTTGCTCTCTTTGAATTAAAGCAAGCTCTGCACTGAGAGAAAAATGAGTTATAGTTGTAAATGAAATATGAATTTTTTCTCCTCTAGAATTTTCAACCGAACAAGTAGTCCTCTCTGTGCATAGTTTTTAAGTAAATAATATATTTTATAATATTTATTTTAATTATTTTAATATATAATTTTTTCTTATATATTTTAATATAATATTTTTTTAAGTTTAATGATTATATTTTATTCCAAAGATTTATGAAAGACTTAAATCACATTGATTGACTTAAAATTGGTTTCAAACTACGAGTAAAATCAGTTTAAAAATTGTTTTTTTTTTTCAGTGCACATCTCGAAAGTCCCCCCGAAGCCCTCGGGTCCTCTCCCTGGCCTTGTCTGGCACTTTGCTATCTGCCTGTAGATTTATTGTGTGAATTGGCATTGACAAAGTGCATTTGATTGGTTCTCTCGTTGGGCTGCGATGCGAGGCGATGCGTTCGGGTTGCGTGTCCCCTTCCGCCCCCCCCTTCCACCGCCCCGCATTGCCTCTGTTCCGCCCCTGTTCCCCGCCCCAGCCCCCGCCAGAGCTCCTCCCCACTCACTCATTCCGCTCGCCTGTCCTTTTTAATGTGTTTTGATAACAATTCCATTAAAAGTGAAGAAGTTTATAATAATAATTTCGAGTAGCCGAGAGGCTGGACAGCCCCATACATGCCTGGTTTTATTTCTTTTTCTCGCCCAGATGCATGCTGGGCTCTGGTGCCGCACTACCTATTTTTAATACCCTTTAATTTTAAAAATAAATAACTAATGTACATAAAACATCTTACAAAAAAACAAGAACAGTACCAAGGCCTTAGCCACGACTCCCCTGCTGAGGCATTCAAATAAAATAAATAATACCATGGTTCGAGAATCAACTAACCAACTGAGGTTTTTGCGTGTGCGAGTGAGATAGAAAGTAGAAGCTTGCTACTATATTGTCAAATAACTTCCTTGTTTATTATTTCATTGTAATAAGGCTTTGAGAAAGAGCAAACTATATATTTGATGGGAATAAAAACATATCATTTATTTTTTTTTATATATATATTTTAATAGTCTTGTAACCAGTAATTTCAGTTAAACCACATAATTAGTTTGTTTCATGTTATATTTAAGCTCTTTAAGCTTAATATTGTTTTGGTATCTTTCAAATCATATTAATAGAGAAAATTGCCTTAAATATACAAATAGTGTAATAGTAATTAAATATAAAAATATAATATAAATATTATAAAAATTAAATATATAAAATATAGTAATTAAATATAAAAATAGTTCCTCAACTGATAATAAATACCTATACATATGAGTATTAATTAATAGGGTTAAATATAGCTTCCCATATAAGAGTAAAATATTATAAAAAATTTCTAAAATATTCCCATCGCAGGGCATTGCAAAGTCAGTTCTATCGCATAGAACATTAACTCTGGTTTATTTTTTTATTATTAACTTTTTTTGTTTTTTGTAATTGATTGTTGTCTGTCCATCACATCACACCGACCAGGGAGATGAGCATAACATATGTATATATATATATCCATCCATTTGCCTGTGTATCTATGGGTAAATGCATGCCTTCGATACACTTATGTATAAAGGCGCACTGGTGCACAGTGCTGTATATAAGTTAACCCACATGCCATGTGCTTTATTGCATTCAATTTGCTGTTGTTTGTCAATTAGTTGTTGTAGTTGTTGTAGTTGTTGCCCTTGTTGCTGCCACACGTATTGCCATTGTTATTGCTGTTGTTGGTGTTGAATTTGAAGCCAAACAGCCAAAGTTTTAATTGGCTGCATTATTTATTGTTTTTCACTCCGTCGAGCAGCCACAAATTTCCCATCTCGCCATTTCCATCTGCCATTTTTCCTTCTGAACGAACCATTTTTGTTTTTGTTTTCGGTTTTGTTGTTGTTGTTGTTTTTTTTCACAACCAAAAATGCATTTAATATTTGCTTAAGCTCTTCCAAATTGCTGCGACTCCCAAAGCTCCTGAGCTCATTAATAATTCCGCTTTACAAAATGCTGTTTGTTGTATAAAATGCGTTGGCATTTCCTTTGCTTACACTTTTGTTATTGTTTTTTGGGTCATTTTAATTAAATTCTCTCAATTAAACTTTCCTCAAATGGGTGGTATAAAGCAACACAAAGCTGTTAATAATAAATATATGTTACAATATATATATTTAAATATTATGCAGTAATTGAAGAGCCTTAAAATAATGGCATTGGTAGGAACAAGAAATGTGTTTGCCTTAGTGGTGGTGGCCAAATTTTAAAATGGTCTTAATCTGCAGGGAATCTATAGAAATGTCTCCCCAAAATTGGTAGCTCTAGCTTTTATAGTCTCTGAGATATAAGAGTTTACACAGACAGACGGACATACGGACAAACGAACAAACGGACAGAGTATTACATATATTTTAATGGAGAATTTTATTACACAAAAATAAAATTTTTTAATTAAAACAAATTAAATAAAAAGCAATTAAATATGGCCCATGTATCATAAATATTAAGGGATATATGTATAATGCTTATGTATATGGACACTTCGTTAAAATTGCAGGTGCCCAGACAAGTCCTTAACAAGGTAATTCCTTGATTCACAATCGCCATCTATTTATATGCTCCTGATGCGCCAGGACACAGCTGCTCCACTATTTGTAGAGCTTAAAAGGACGCTTCGAGAGGGAACAGGAGCAGATACACTGAACAAAATAAAAATAGGAAAATATAAATAAAATATATGAAGATAATCTTTATAGGATTAAGAAATGTTTTTAGTAACTTAAGAACCATATAACTATTGATAATAGTAAAGGTATTATTATTTGATACATATTTTTTGGAATTTCAAATCGATTAAACTCCCTTTTTTTTGTGTGTTTGTCTGTACTAAAGGGTTGCCACCCTTACCGTCATACGCGTAGTGTGTACTTATAATTATTTAACTCTTTTGCATGTTATATCCGCCCCACACGAAGGAGCAAACATAGCGCCCAGAGATGAAGATTAATTATGGGAGACGAAAATTCGAAACATTTTTCATGCTTAATCTTGTAGCGCGCAATTCCAGGGCCACTTTGCAGGGAGAATCGGCCAGGGTGTTGTGTGCCGGCACGTGGGACAAAACTAACTTATTAATAATAATAATTGTTTTATGTGCATAGAGTCCTCATCTATTTACCCCCTCCAATCGCCGCACATGTGTCACAGAGCCGGGGGCAGCTGTTCCATGGAGTGCGGGCAGCGGGTCTTAAGTGTGCGCTTTGAAAAATGATATTTAGCAGCTTAGGTCCGGGGCCTGGGAAAGCGGGAAACTAGTTTAACCAATCCCACTGGTGGGATATTAAACAACGCCGCTGGACATCGTCTCCATTTGCCATTTGACCAGATAAAAACGTGAAAGTAACTGGAAAACGGGCTTTCCACTTGTGATCATCAGCAAGGAGATTTAGTCACCTATGCCATAGATATTTGAAAATAGTAAACATATTACATGTATATTACTGTAAACATACCATTATTTCAATTAATTTCAATTTCAATTCATATAGTTTTTTCTTATCGATTTACTATTTATAATACATTATTATACTGCAGCTCTACACATACCAATTTTTTGGGATATTCCTCCACTAACAGCCAAGTTCCTTGAGGTTGGAATCCCTGGTAAGAGGCTCAATCGCAAACTTACCACTTATAACACATTAATCTATATTATCAGACACCGCAAACGTACCATTTTTACATTTACCAATGCAGTTCAATATAATTTTTATTTTGTTTATTGTATTTTTTAAAGGATTTACTATTTATAATACCCTATTATACCCCAGCACTGCACATACCAATTTTTTCGGATATTCCTTCACTAACAGCCAAGTTCCTTGAGGTTGGAATCCCTGGTAAGAGGCTCAACCGCAAATTTTTTCTATTTATAATACATTATTATACCCCAGCACTGCACATACCAATTTTTTCAGATATTCCTTCACTAACAGCCAAGTTCCTTGAGGTTGGAATCCCTGGTAAGAGGCTCAACCGCAAACTTACCACTTATAACCCATTAATCTATATTATCAGACACCGCATACCAAAATTCATGGACTTCAGCCGAGTGTCTAGAGTCTAGATCCATATTCAGGGCCAGGGTGTTGTGTTCGATGATCATAGCTTGAAAACGGCTTGGCGTGGTTCCATTTGTTGTCCAACGACTCTTAACAACTGCTACCTGTTTAGGGTTAGTGGAATTCCATTTCAGGGATCACTTAAGTGGCACCCGCT
This sequence comes from Drosophila pectinifera, assembly GCA_008042775.1. Lineage (NCBI taxonomy): Eukaryota > Metazoa > Arthropoda > Insecta > Diptera > Drosophilidae > Drosophila > Drosophila pectinifera. The sequence goes on along the minus strand of VNKC01001398.1, from coordinate 12,981 downwards.
GATCCCGCTGCCCTGCCGTGAACCCCGTGAACCCGGGGCCAGCGGAGGAGACATTAATTTTATTGTTTTGACTGTGAGCACGATCGGAATCTCCTCCAGCCTTCGCCCATCTACGGGGCTCTCTGCTTTTGGGCCCTCTTTGTTTTGGGTCAGTTCGACGCAGTTATTGATAGTTTGAAAATTAGGGTCAACTATGCGGTTAGCCCCAGTTCCAGTTCCAGGTAGCCAATATAATCTGTTTTAATTACGCACAGAGGTGAGTCCGAGAACCCGCAGCCCCGATAAGAAGATGCCTCTGCAGGTGTTTCCGAGCAGTTAGCAGGCGCATCTAATGCCCCCGAGACCCCACAAACACTCGCTAGCGGATCCCAGGGAAGGGGTTACTGACTCTGGATGGGAACTGGGAGGAAATCGAATTCAATTTTCTTCACACTTCAGCGGGACTTTGAAGAGGTTAAAGTGATTTAACAACTGAGGCAAAGGGAATACTTTCTGGTCTCATTAAGCGCGTACGAAAGTGTTGAAAATATAAATCTAACATGGCGGAATGCTCATGAAAATGTTGCTATACAAGTGTTGCTAGATTCATATTGCTGGCGACATGTTGAGCCATATTAAAAGGTGTTGCCAAAACATTGCAAAGCAACTGTGTTTTCTTATAACTTCCATGTTTATAAACAATTTATCTAAATCGATTCGCCTGCTGATGTTGATCACAAATACACATATAGACTTCTTCTAAATAAAAACTCCCCAAAAAAATAAACACAAAGAAAGAAAGAGTTTCTTTGATCGACTTTTGAATATCTTTAGTCTTGCTTTCCTTTTTTATATATTTGTTTTTTTATTATTAATCACTTCTTAAGTATAGTTTTAGTTTTAAGTTGCTTGCTTTTGATCATTTGATTTTTGGTTTAGTTATTTTGTTCTTTTGTCGATTTTTCGATACTCGTCGGTTCTTGCACATCATCTCATACATGTTCTAGAAAATATGAATTGGGTTTTATTACATTTTGTCCACACTTGGTGTATGTATATATATATAATGTATATATATAGTCGTATATATATATATATGGTATAGGTGTATATAACGCATGCTTTGTATATCCGTTTACACAGTTATATATCAGTATATATGCATCTGGTTTCGTTTCGTTTGTTACTCTATACATTGTTCATGATCTCTAGTTTTCAGCTCTTCTTATACAAGTAGATATATCTAGGCATATATCCAGGGCATGGGCATGGGGTTGGGTATGGGGATGGGTTTTAGGATGGGTTTTAGGAGGGGTTTTTGGATTGGAACAGAACTCGATGAGCCTTACAAAAAAATACGCACAGATGTGGGTCCGGGTCCGGAATACATGTATATAAATCTGTATGTCTAGGGTATATAGGCAAGGTATATATGGTATATATATGTATATAGGTTCGATACACATCGATTTTTGATCGCCGATTATTGCTTCGATCGTGGCTCTAACAATCTAGGTCTCTAAGTGTGTGTGTGGTGTGTGTTCCGAGTGTGTCTGAGTGTGATAACTTGATTCCCTTCTGGCTGGTGTATATATTGTGGGTATGCCGCGATTATACAGTTACAGTTACAGTTACAGTTTTTGGGGATGAACAGTTTATATATTTCAGAAGACCAAGTTACCATTTTAAGTCGTTAGCTTTTTAGGCTTCAATTTTGCATTTTGTTTAGAAGAACAATTTTCATTTTCATATTCATTTTCATTTTCATATTCATTTTCATTTTCATAATAATTTTTCTTATTTTTGGTTAGTTGCCGGGATCCCCAGAGTGCGATCCACAGTATTCCCGTTCTTTGGTTGTGTGTGTGTGATTTTTGTTTGTTTTTTTTTTTTTGCTCCCCGTCGCATCCTGAGATACCCCTAATAGGGATATAGGTTCTTGCGCTTCAGCTCCATATCCAAGTCGGCCAGTTGCTGCAGGAACCCATCGTTGGGCCGGATATCGCGCCGCATTCGCACCGTGCGTATCGCGTCCACGGCGGACATCTTCCGGCAGATCATCAGGTAGGCCAGGACACAGGTGGCCGATCGCGACATGCCCACCAGGCAGTGCACCAGGATCTTGCCTGTAAGAATTGGTAAAGATTAGTACTATTCTTGTAGAAAAATACAGGTAACCGGGGAGGTAAATGATCCTTGGTAAGCTGGTAGGTTCTCAGGAGAACCGGAGAGAATAAATACGAAGCTCTCTCATAGTTCAGCTCTAAAAACTCCCTCATTCATTGCTGATTGAAACTAATAAGCAATTTTTGCCGCTACGCTTGTACATTGCAGGCGAAGTGTGGAAGAGAGGCACCTACATGCAAGCGCAATAGATCTTTCTAAAGAAGCAAGTGCTCTCTCAAGAGAGCGAAAATTGCTCTTTTAGTAAAAGCAAGAACTTTCCGAAGAAGCAAGTGCTCTCTTAAGAGAGCGAAAATTGCTCTTTTAGTAAAAGCATGAACTTTCCGAAGAATCAAGTGCTCTTTCAAGAGAGCGAGAATTCCTCTCTTAGTAAAAGCGAAAAAGGATCTTTCGATTTCCTTCTGATCAGAATACATCCAAGTTATTTGCATATTAAATTTAATATTTATTTTTATTAAGAAATAAAACCAACTGCTTACTTTCGAACCCATTACCCTCCTGGCCAACTTACCGCCGCTGCTGATGGCGCTGTCGATGAACTTGGAAGCCACGTAGAAGTAACGCGAGATGTCTGTCGTGGGGGCATCGATCATGGGGAAGCCCATATACCTAAAAACACAATCCTTATGGTTGCGTCTATTTTCGCACAACAAAAACAAACAACACACAGGAGACACAACAAGCAACAAGCACAAATGTTGAGCCAAAATTTGGTGATGACAATGCACATGAGACATGGGATGATGTTCGAGTGTTTGGAGAAAAGAAAGAAACAAGATTTTTGTTGTTGTTCATCGAAATTTGGAAAAGTGCAAAATGAATAAATATAAATAAAAGAAAATGTAAATAATGCGATTCAAAACAAAATATGAACAAAAATTTAGAACGAAATTACTTTCGATTCATGTTCATGTTGTTGCCTTTTGTCGTTTGTTTTTTTTTTTTAATTTAACTTATCCCTTATCCTTACCTAATGCTGGGCATATCCCGGTAGTAACTGTGTCCGGTATCCACCTGGCCATAACGACATCCTTCGGCCGCGTTCAGGACGTGCGTGATGCCCATCATTCTCAAATACGTTTTGTTTTTGGCCGCCGCCCTGGTATTACAAATTAATTTATTAATATTTTCATAAAATTATTCAGTAATTAGACTGGGACTTACGCATCACCAATGTAGATGCCCGGATAGACCTCATCACAGTCAACATCATGGATGGCGCACTCGGCCCGCCTGAGTCCTGGCAGAGCCCGGCTAGGGGCCATCGAATAGTGCAGGACTCTCTGCAGCTGACGGCCTGTGGTCTGTTCGGATGTCTCCAAGCGGCTGGGTGACTATAGAAAAAGACAGAAGATTCCAAGGAAATTCATAAGAAAAAATCATTTAAAAAATAAATTGAGGAAATATGTCCTGAAGCTTCCCAGGAATAACAGCAACAACACTTCATATCATGCTTCACATTGAATAATACAACACTTGGCTTTGTTTTAGTATAAGCATTAGCTGATTAGCTGCCTTAAAACATCCTTGAACTACATATAATTTATTGTTTATTTATTCATTCTGCAAATAAGAGCTCAACCCCTAGACTCTACGGAAAGAAACTTAGAAGAGCGGTCTCTCTCGGATCATAACTGGAGAGAAGAAAGCAAAGCCTCTCTCATAGTGTAGCTAAAACTCTATTACTCGCTCGCTCTCACTTGCACTTATAAGCTGTTGTTGCTGCTTTTCTTGTACAATGCAGGCAAGACGCGGAAGAGAAAGCAAGAGAGAGAGAGAGAGAGAGAGGGATAGATCTTTTCAAAAAGCAAGCGGTCACCGAATTTATAATTTATTTGCTCGGAAGTTAAGAGCGGTTGAACAAAGAGAAAGTCGGGATAAGTCGAAAACGTGAGGAATTTTTAGAAATAACACTGAAACAGACCTGTCTAAGAGCAAATAAACCTAAAAATACTTTCTTAATATTTTTGATATTAATTATTATACTTATACACAATACAAATAAGTATTATTTTATTCCCATTGCTTCCTTTAACAATAAATTAAGTACACTCTAATTTAAGTTCAAGACCCTGACTTCCAGTCCTTCGGAAATTAAACTTTGTAAGCATTATTTGGCAGGCTGGTAAGGATTCCCCCAGCTGATATAATTGTCCCACCATGACATCACAAAGCCGGCGTCAATTGCCAAAAAAAAGATAATAAAAATAAAAAGACACGACAAAAATCAAGTCAAAAATCAGGGAAGGAGGCAAAGATTTATGGCAAAGGCGAAGGTCGCAATTTGGTTACAAAGGATGACAAATCAGACGTTGCCGGGGTCGCTCTATAGAGGGTTTTCAGGGACAGAAAGTGAAACTTTTGCTCTGCAGTTTTATTTTGATTTTTGTTTTCTTTATATATATATATATATCTTCTCCTTCCCTCCCCCTTATTGGCTGTCTGAGTTGTCATAATACAATTGTCAGAGCAGACAAAACACCTCCCCGTTCACGTTTTTAGCAAACTTTTGCTTTTTGTCGCGGCATGCGACCCTGAAAATGAAAATGAGCCAAGCGAAGAGCGAGAGAGATCGGTAGAAAATCAAATATCATATATATATAATATATATACAATATATATAATAAGCAAAAGTTCTTTAACATTTCGCCGTTGATCTATTGTGACTGATCATCATGTAGCTCTCGGCAAATACATCTTTATATATAGCCCAAGAAGATGCTTGTCGACACGCAAGGTGTGTGTGGGTTAATTGTTCTAAAACTGTTGATGAAAAAGCGCACAAAATGTGAGGATTATTTTTAGCATTTCTTTCGCCATGGCCTATATATATATATGAGCGGGTATATCCGCCGATACACATGACAAATTGAGTTAGAGTTCAACTTTTGTTAGTCTTGAAATTAAAACTCAAAGCGTTTTTTTTAGAGATAAATCACACAGAAGTTTGTAAGTTTCACAAAACAGAAAGCGCTTTACCAACACGGGTTAGAAGCGGCACTAAGACTTCACCAACATTGGTAACAACTTGCACTAAGACTTTACCAACACTGAAAGTCTGCGTGCAAAAGGGCGGGACAAACCTGATAATAGTGCGGACTATATCTATCCCCGATGCTGCTGCTGTATCTGTCGGTGAGTAGCTGGAAAAATGGTTTATAAATAAAATATATATAAAAATAAAATTATAAAGAGGTTATTTAGGAAAACAGTTTCAAACTAGATTGAAATTTGGCTAAAATAAATTATTATAAAATATTGAAATAATAAGTAGCATCTTGAATAATTGTATTATTATTATTATTTTCTATATTCTATCATATCAGATTAAAATAAATAATCATAAAGTACTGAAATAATAAGTGGCGTCTTGAATATTTGTACTATTATTATTATATTATATTTCCTATTCATATCAGATCATAAAATAGTTATAGAATTACAGTTAGTAGCTTCAATCTCTGGGCATATATATATTCCTGCCCCCTCATCATCGTTCCGTGTAATATAAGACGGAAAATATCTGCGTAGAAAAAAAAACCTAAATATATATCCCCCCGTTTAACTTGGCCCGATATCAGGTGGAAACGGAAATAGAGAGACACACACACACAGACACACACACTGAGGAGCTTTTGCTCAGGTGAGTCCGAAACTGCGTCGTCGCCTTGACCTTGCGCCCCTCTTGCCAAGAAAATTAAGCTCCCTCCCACGCCCGCCCCTGACACACCCACGTAACTCGCCCCGCCGACTGATTTGCATCTAAAAATAAGCCCTATTAGCCACTAAGCGTTAACAGAAAATGTATTGGAACCAGCTCAACCCGCACCCCAACCCGCACCGGAGCCCCCCTCCGGCTGACTCATCCCACGGCGCCCCCCTCCGTCGCAGTGCCCCCACTTTGTGAGGCCCGCATGACAAGACAATTAGCTGGACACGACAAAAAGGGGGGGTAAAGGGGGAAATATATATACAAAATACCAAATACCAAACACCAAATACCAAATACCAAATTCTAAATGCACAGCAAAGTGCAATAGCCAAAAGGGAAATGGAATCGAGAAGCAAAAAGCAGAAAGCAAAAAGCAGAAAGCAAAAAGCGAGAAGCGAGAAGCGAGTGGAAAACAATGGCATGATTGAGTGTTGGATCGGTGATGGTGCCTGCCTGAAGTCTAATCGCCAGCATATATGCATATAGTCGTATTATATAGCCAGAATCGGTGAGTTGTGGCATCTGCATATATGCACTGGACGAAAGTTTATATTACTATATATATGTAATATTTAATTACTATTGTTGCTAAAGTTTATAGTAAATAAATAATTATTTACTACTTTTATATATATTTATTTAATATAAAGATTATATATAATATTTATTTACTATAGGTTCTAAAGATTATAGTAAATAAATATTTATTTATATATTTTATATAAACTCAATATATATATAATATTTAATTACTATTGTTGCTAAAGTTTATAATAAGTAAATTATTTACTACTTCTTTATATAAACCTAATATATATGTAATATTTATTTAATATAAAGATTATATATAATATTTATTTTATATATTAAAAATATGTATTCGATATCAAAAATATGTATTATATATGTAAAATATATTTAATATAATATATAATAAATAATTTAATATTATATATAATATTAATTTACTATAGTTGCTAAATTTTATGGTAAATAAATATTTATTGACTACTTCTTTATAGAAACTCAATATATATGTAATATTTAGCAAAGATAAAGATTATATATAATATTTATTTTAAATATTAAAAATATAAATTATATAATATATAACATAAATAATAATATTATATATACAATTTATTTACTATAGTTTCTGAAGTTTTTTAATAAATAAATATTATATATTGTGATGTATAAATTTGTATTTTTTACAAATTCAAGCTACAGCCCCTTCTAAGATCATTTATATATATATAATATAGTCCTAGAAGAGGGACAAATGGAAAAAGGTTAGAAGAAGATAGAAGATACGGAACTAGTCTACTCGCCTGGAGTGGCTGATCAAGAATTTATACAATTAACTATTATATCAATATTATCTATTTACATATATATAACCTATATATATATATTATCAATATTGTACCTCGTACTTTTATCTTCATACCACAAATAACAGGAAGTCTGGTTTCTTTCAGTGTAGCCTTACCATTCCTCAACTGGCAGAGCGTTTCGTGTGAGTAAAGCTATTGGCAGCTCCGACAGCGTTCGTATTTGATCATATAGTAGATTTAAAACACACGAGTCCGGCGGGCAAGCGGTACCAAAAATACCTGAGAGGTGAGGCACAGAGGCGGGGAAGCTTTCAGGGGGGGCTGGGGGCTGGGGCGGAAGCTAATTCACTGAGAATTTCCAATGCATAATTGGATGTAGTCTGGGCAAAAATTAAAGTGAATCTGAATGGTTTGAACTCTTCAGTTAAATTTGAAAATGTCTACATATAAATGAATATTAATCATTATAAATATTAAATAAAATATAATACATTTTTAAATACATATATATATATATACATATAAATATTACAAAAATAAATAATTCTTAGTTGAAAACTATGAAACAAAAGATACAACCTTTTAAATTAATTCCTTTATTTCCCTTCCTGTTACCAGTAGACCCCTGCAAAGTTCCCATTGAGCCCAGGAGCCACCATTGAGTAACTGGTCAGCTCACAAGGCTAACCACATAGTGCCCCCCCTGCCAACTGCCGCCCTGAGCCTTCGTCCTTTCTCGGCCGAGTTTATTCAGTTGATTGCATTGTCTAGCCGCGCCGCCTGCCATCCTTTGCCCCCCTGACACAGTTCTAGCCCAGTTCTAGTCATTGTATTTGGCTTTCTTTTTCTGTTTGGCTGCCATTTAGTTTGCTGCACTTCCTGCAGATAAAGGAAAACAAAACCGGAGAACTGGGTCAGGACAGAGGTCAAGCCTTTGCACAACTGTTGCAGGTTGCCAGAAGTAGTGGCCAGCAAACCAGCAACCAGCAACCAGCAACCAGCAACCTGCAACCTGCCAGCCTGCAACATGTGGAGCGGAAGTGGGTCAGCTGGGCGGTGGGTCTTGTGTAAGCCGGCAGGGCCAAAAGGACATCAATCGCCATCGAAAGGGGATTATGACATCACTAAAAAACTGTCAGAACTAGTTTATATTACTTGGGGGTAAAAAAACTATATATAAGACTTGGGGTTTTACCAAAAAGATATATATAAAATATACAATAAATAATATTGTATTGTATTGTATTGTAAATAATAAATAATAATATAAATATATGGAAAATAAACATACATCTGTTAATAATTATTTCTGCGAACTTTCCCCCATTTTCCTTCTAAGCAAAATCTATGTGTTTATTAATCAAAACAATTTTTTGTAATACATTCCCCATTTACTTGCTTCTGGCCTTGAGCGGCCACATTTAAGCCAAAAATAGATACAAGAGAGCCAAATAAATACCCAAAAATCATTATTCAAGTGTGAATTTTCCCAGCTGAAAATGTTGGAAAATTAAAAGCAAAACAAAAACATCAACAGCCGCCGAAAGGAGCAACAATTAATATGAGAGCTCTGAGCAAATTCACCAGCACTTTGGCATTGATACATCTATACGTACATGACACACATACTATATATATATATCTATAAATCGGCCGACATATGCTTGTGTAATCTGCATAGTTTTTTCGGGGCACTCGACAAATGCAAATCGCATTGACATGCAAGCCGTTCCCTACCCTTATCCCTTTTTTTTTTTATTGATTAAACAGTCAACGAACCAACCCCCTGTCCTGGCTTAAAATGTAAACAACATTGCCCAGATAATTATGAAAAGCCAAAGCAAGAAAGGCAAAGAGCCAAGTTAACAGAGACATTCCTCAGCTGATTGCCGAGAAAAACTTTGGCAACAAAACGCGACGGGAAAACAGTTTCAGTTATTGCAAAACTAAATTTCAGCTAAATGCGCAATTCAGTGGATGCTTAAATATGCCTTTTAAGGTGCGCCACAATGAGAGATATATATATGTTATATATACTCCCCTCATCCAAGTCGAAAGGGGTATATAACTGGAGCTAAAGAGTATTCTAGGGCATTACTTCAAGGCACTTTCTTCCTAAAAGGTTTATGTTTTTAATTAATAATAAATTTCATTTATTGCAAAACTAAATTTCAGCTAAATGCGCAATTCAATGGATGCTTAAATATGCCTTTTAAGGTGCGCCACAACGAGAGATATATATATCTTATATAAACTCCCCTCATCCAAATCGAAAGGGGTATATATCTGTAGCTAAAGGGTAGTCTAGGGTATTACTTCAAGGCAGTTTCTTCCTTAATGGCATATGTTTTTGAATATAAATAAATTCTAGTCCCTATATAGCGACCTTCTGGCTTATTGCCTAACCAAAAGCCATATATAATAAATAATAAATATGCAGCATCTAAAAGCTTTGATGAATCACTATTTAAGGCATCAAAACATGATGAAAAACTGCAATTTGTTTACTATTTTGTATTTATTTAAATGAATATACTTGTAAACTAATAAATAAACTAATAAATAAATGTAAATAAACTTGTAAACTAATTAAACCCAATTAATTTTTCTTACTTCTTGTCTTTGCAAACTTGTATCTATTTTTTTGAAATTTACAACTTCTGCTAATTTTTACAATCATTTATTTAGCGATCCCAAGGCCAGAAGTGATCGCTGCTGATCGACCTTGAGCTTGGGGAACAATGCCTTCCCCCATTTTGGCCAAACAGCAAATTGGGTGGGTTTCCAGTTCGCGCCAAATGGGGAAACGCTTTCAAGTGGCCGCCTTTGGCGTCTGCCTCTGCCCCACAGCCTCAGCTGGGCACTGAGAGAAAAATATACAACAAACTCAGGTAATTAAGAGATCTAGAAATCTAGATAATTAATATAGAATTTATAAATTTAAGCAACAGCCAAAGGCAGGAGGTGCAGTACTGGCTATTTCATAGTCGGGGCCTTACTTAGAGTGCTTACTTGCTAGAGTTTATTAAGGGAAAAATATAACAAACTCAGGTAATTAAGAGATCTAGAAATCTAGGTATTTAATTAGGAATTTATAATGCTAAGCAACAGCCAAACCCAGGAGTTGTAGTACTGGCTATTTCATAGTCAGGGCCTTAGACCTTAGAGTGCTTACTTCCTAGAATTTTGTAAGAGAAAATGAATCAATAAACTCTGTACCCTAAGTTTTAGTTAAAAATATGTTTTAGGGCCTATAGATCACAGACTTTTCTCCCGGTTTTCCCTTTAAAACCCCGATTTTTCTTTGAGTGCATCACCCAGCGTTTGCCTTTCGCTTTCTGCTCAATCAGGCGCAACAGCTGCGATGCGGCACGCCCCCAATCGGCACAAAGCAGCTATAGCTATATATATATAGTATTTACCTACGATATACTATATATACTAGATATATATATATATTACATATATATGTGCTCTATCGATTGTTCAATTAGCGCTCTCGATGGGCCCGACACTGGGCCCACTGAACAGAAGCAGGAAAACGCTGATGACATTGACATTTTAGCTAAGCTCTTTACGTATATATATAGCTATGTAGCTATGGTATATATATACACATGCCACGTACTTTAAAGCACTTCACAATGGACATTACACGGAAGCCAGGGCAATTAATTTGAGCCAACTTAATTCGCTCCACTGGCTCTGGGAATTCATTAGGTTTTTGCATTCGATTTGGGGGCATCAGGTTCCCGGGTGGCCCCCACTGGATTTTTTACATTTTGTAATTAAGTTAATTGGCCCATGCGGCGTATGAGTAATCTGGCTTAGTGAGCCCACGAAAGCCGAAAGCCTATTACCACTTAGCCGCCCTTTTTTTGGGTCAATCAAATGCAGTGCAGCGTCACTAAGTTGTTTAGGCCTAAACTGGAAGGGGAAAGTATTTGGGATTCACAATTAGGACCTCATTTTATGGCTCGCTAATTTTGGCAGCTTGCTGGGTAAAATTATAGGTCTAATTACTAGAGTTTCTAGTTTTCTGCATAGATATTTGATTAAATAAAAACAATAAGTAATAGACGCTCTGCATATTAATTGATTAAATAAAAACATTAAGTAATAGACGCTCACCTACTTATTAATACGTTTTAATACGTTTAGCGTAAAAAATATTGCAGGTAGTGCACTTGAAATTCCCAAGTACGAATTCACGGGAACACTGTTTTGTAATCAAGCAAAATTATGAGGTTTCTAGGCTGGAAACTTAAACAATTGTTTACTAAAAGCCGAAGTGTTTTCTTTTGGAAAAGATCTTTAAATATTTTTGGCAAAAAAGTCGGCTTTTAATAGATGTGGCTTAAATCGTCCAGCTAAGACTGACTAGAGATCAGGAAACCCTTCTAACATTTTGCAAATTAATAAAATATGCCCTGGTATATATATATATATATATATATGTATATATAAAATATATAGATACCTAAAAAGGTAAAGATACTTATGAAACTTCTCAGATATTTATCTGATATTCAGATATTCAGAAGGAAGTCACCACCCACCACACCTCCTTCATTATCCTTTCCCTTAGGAAAATAAGAGTTCCTGAATAAGTCCTATATTATAGGTTCCTATATTATATTCTATATTCTTTTCTATACTATATTCTATTTTGTAAATATAAATATATATATATATCATATATTTTAGCCTTCCTGTGAGGTGTCTTTCCAGGGCAACTGGAACCAGGGTGACCCAAGAATTAGGCGCCAAAACCGAGCTAATGCCTGGGATAATCGCCCGACAAAAGCTACTGTCAGGTGCGAGGTGCGGGGGCTCCTGGTGCGGGGGTGGTGCCACGCCTTGGAAAGGCACTTGAACTTTGCATTTGCATTTAGAGGCCTTCAGCTGGGCGCTGTGTGTGCGGTGTGTGCGGTGTGTGTGTGGTGTCATTGTGTGTGTGCCAAGGCCTCTCTGTTCCGCACGAAAAAATAGAACAAATTCTATATTTTCTTGCACAGCTTTTGCGTTTTTTGTCGTTGCTTTTTGTGGTTTGTGGGTGAAGTGGTGGGTGGCTGGGGGGCTGGGGGGCTGGGTGGCCAAATTGGGTCAGCGGAGCAGGAAGAGCTGTGGAGCGGCGGCCAGTCAAGGTCATCAGCGCTTCGCCATCGCCATCAGCTGTTTTTGACAGATGCCAGACGTCAAAAAGTCTGCCACGCGGCACTTGAAAGCCCCTGCCACGTGCCACGCCCCCAAAGCCGACCTCCCTCCCACACCCACACACTGTACACAGGAAGAAAAGTAATTGTTTATAATAAAAAAAATATATTTAAACTTGATTCGAAGTCGAGAAGTTCTTACTTTCTTTTTAATCAGTAACTTGCACCGAAATCTTGGGGAATACATTTTAATTTGAGCTTTATTCTGGTTAATTTATTATATTTCATTTAAATAAATTAGATATTACAATTTATTTAATTTAAATTATTTGTTTTATCTAATTTATTTAATATTTATTATTTATTTATGTTGTTATATGTAATTTACTTAAATTAAATATAATAAATTAGCCTACAAATGGTCCAATTAAAATGTATTCCTAAAGTTTTCAATGTATAATATAATTTGTATTTATATATATTTATTTACATATATTTTTATATATTTATTGATTTATATTTATTTATATTTATTGATTTATATTTATATATATTTATTGATTTATATTTATTTATATTTATATATATTTATTTATTTATATTTATATATATT